>BLKR01004176.1:0-2500 GCA_011170035.1 Teleogryllus occipitalis
CGTCCGGCCGTCCATCCGTCCGTCGGTCTGTCCGTCTGTCCGTCTGTCCGTCTGTCCGTCTGTCCGTCTGTCCGTCTGTCCGTCTGTCCGTCCGTCCGTGAACAATGCTAGGGGCTAAACCGTACAACCAATTTTCTTCAAAACATATTTCTTCAAAGTGATAGAAAGTCGATCTGGCTGATGTCGCGGCCCGTTGAATTGGAAACCAATATTTTAAATTTGAGCTGTATTTTGCATGAAGCCTATGGGACATTTTCAAGTTTCATAAAAATAGCTTCATCTATTTGATCCAATTTTTTGGTTGGATAGTGTGAAGTACGTTTAAAAGAATGGTGCAGGGCTCATTTTCGTTGAAAACTAATTTTTCGGAAATTGTAAAAATTAAAATTTTTTTGGCATCTTTCTTCAACTACAATCACAAAGATATAGATTTTTTCCTTAATGAAATCTGTTCCCTAAAGATAGATTTTGAAATAAGAACAGGTACAAAGTTTCGAAACTTTGATTAGTTTAAGCGTAATTTTGCGTAAAAATACTGGCGAGAAAGTGCTTGCTGTTTTAGCATCACTAATTTTGTTACCAGTGG
Organism: Teleogryllus occipitalis; assembly: GCA_011170035.1. NCBI lineage: Eukaryota > Metazoa > Arthropoda > Insecta > Orthoptera > Gryllidae > Teleogryllus > Teleogryllus occipitalis. Next base: position 587 of record BLKR01004176.1, read on the forward strand.
TAGACATTCGCTATGTCTATGGCTACAAATTTGCTGATTGAAAATTGTCTTTGGATAATGTAGTCAGGGCTTAAAAAGTTTGCAGTTCTCTTTTTCGTTAAAGTATATAAATTTTCGGAAATTGGGAAAGCGAAACGATTTTTCGTGTCGTTTTTCCTTTCCTTTCCGTTCCTTTCCATAGTATTTTGGGTAAAATACAGGCAATTTTTAAACAATTATTTTCTCAAAATCATCTCCAAATTTTTTCTTTACATTTTTAATGGATAGAGTGTTAGACATTTAAATAATTTGTGCAGGTCCCATTTTCGGCGATCTCTATTTTCGAAAATTGCAAAAACTTAACATTGCAATAGTACAGTTTTGATGTTAGAATCTTTTTTTCAACAATGTGTTATAAATATGGACTTTTACACAAAGTCATGTAATATTTTTTTAAAGAAACTGTTTATTTTGACTTGTAATTTTTGCTTGAAAGTAATGAAATTGTTTAAAATACTGATGAGATATGTCTCCACGTTTTTTAAATTATTTTAACCGTACAGAGATACAGGCATACAAAAACTGCCGTAGGTCTCATTTTCGTTGAATGAATTTAGGGACTACCTACAACGAAAAATATTTATCTCTGATCTTTAGTGAAAGGCGTGTTTTGTTTGCGTGTGCCATAGAAGTGTATTATATCTAGTTTCAAGTGAGTTATTAGCTGTTGCATGTCATTTATCTAAAACTTTCGAAATTTAAGTCACGTTATTTTCAATAATAAATCAAATTTCCTTCTCGTTAGAATGATATAGAAACAGACTTTTTTCTCGCGAGTAAAATTGAAATGAATCACCGTAGATTACACGAACTTTGCTAGCTGCTTCCAATTAATTGATATGTCTAAAAAAGTGTAGCTCATTATTGAAGTTGTTTTTACCAAACGTCGAAGTGATATTTTTATCAATACAATACCGAGCAAAGATTAGAAAAGAATTTGTGATTGAAGAAAGTCTGCCCTACGTTTTCAATTCTTATATTACAGGTGGACATTTTGTAGGACACTGCAAGTCGCAATATCTAAACTCCGAGATATTACCTTGCCTGGGAAGGGAGCGTCCATCGCTGGTTCCCAATCTCAGCGTTTTGGTGATTCTTACGTACCCGACGGCAAAAGCTGCAAATAACGTAAAGTGGCATCAACAATGGTTATGTTGTAGATGCACTCTTCTGCGTGTAGTTTTCTATCCAATATTTAATCTTCGAAACAGGCGGAAATATTATTATGTAATATGTAAGATTAGGTGCCATTGAAAACTTTACCATATGATACTTTACCATATACTTTACCGAACTTTACCACATGATCATTTTATAATAATAGTGACTTTATTTATGTGGCGAGACTCGGGCCATCAGGCCCGCTCTTCCGCCTGACCACATGATACATAAATTTATAGATAAAAACTGAGCAGTATTCAGAGACACATTTAGTAAATAAAATAAAATACAACATACAGATGTCTTGCCCCTGGGCTCACAAAACCGAAAGAAAACAACCTTCCAGAATTTGCTTTAAATGGCTGGGAAGAACCAGGGAAAACAAAGGAAGTGTGCATGCTCTTCAACATGAAGCAACAAAAATAATATATTTAAAATATTAAAAAAAAACATTACTCACACAGGAAAACTTGAAAGGTGTGTCCGAAAATAAATTATGAAAGATATTAATTTAACGATACGTATCAAATGTTAACAAATAATCTCAAAATATATTAAAGAATCATAAAAAAATCAACATCAGAATGCACACAACCACCCGGTCAGGACGACAGCTTAGGGTTGATTTTTGTTTTAATTTTGTATTTAGCGCACTTAGCGGAGTACTGAACAAAGAGTAAATCTTGGTTTGAAATACCTGGAACAGGAACTGGA
>BLKR01004176.1:7500-117222 GCA_011170035.1 Teleogryllus occipitalis
CGGAATCACTAATTAGTCAATCAATCGAGATGCTAATTTTTGAGAACTTTATGACTTGATGATATTCCAGCAAGAGCTATTATACATTAAGCTTTCATTTGAATTAATTTAATTGCACTCATAAGTATTTGGTTATTTTAGGTGATACTTTCGTCTCTTGGGATCGCGTGTTTAATTAGACGTTGTCAAATTAGCAACATTGTTCCCCTCCGCTCAAAAGTCAACCAATTACTTCTTTTAATTGAACCGTAGTGTTTCAGTTTCTAAGGAAAGCCATATTCACTTTCAATTTGCATTTACCGTTTATTACTAGAGGCTTTTCGTTAGAAAGAAAATTACTGGAGGCTTTTACTCCATTATATCTCTATTAAAATCCAACCTTTCCAAATGTTCTAATTAAACTATCCTTTTTAACTTTACACTCCTTTCGAGGTTATATTTCATTAGGTTTAAGACTAGCAGTCGTTCATTACCAAAATATAAACATGTATGTTTGTGGGCTGAACTTAAATAGAAGATATTAACGTGCGATTATATAATTTTTGTGTTTCAGTTGAAGCAGAGAACATAATGCAGAGTGAGTCTGATCTTCTAGCGTTGCCATGTGGCCTCCCAACGACTTCTTCTATAGATCAAGCTCGTCTTCAAACTCACGAGTGACAAATCTATGGATGAAGATATTATGTGATATTAAGGAATAGCAATATTGGGTCTACGGCAAGAAAACTCGAAACGAGAACTATAAATACTCGTAGTTCTTAGAGATGGTCTTGTAGTGAATACTGCAATCTCTTCGATGTTTACTAGGAATATATATTCAAAATATCTTGGAAAATAAGTCAAAATTTATGAAATAATGTATTTTAAATATGAATTGTTGTAAAATTCCTCTACGTTTTCACCATGTAATCTTTAATTTTTCAGCTACGTAGAAATCATTTATTTTGAACACATTAATTATCACTCAAACATGATTAATGCAAAACGCGAAACTTCACCAGAGTTCTTTCATTTTTTTTGTTTATTATAGTCGCATCAACCTAAGGTTCTTAGCGACTTTTTAGTATTTTACATATTCATATTTGATTTTACATTATGCATAGGACAAAGTTTACAATAGGAAGGAGGTTATTTGAATAGTACAAAACTTGGCTGGTATGATATGTACAGGAAGTCACTTATATTTTATTAAATATATTAATGTTCTGGTAAAATCTTAAGATTTCCTGTTGATAGGACTTGGAATATACAACTGCTTCGAATTGTTGCTCCGGTGATATGCCATCTCTTTCTTCCTGGAACTTAGGGCAAACGTCCAAAATATGAGATACCGTTAGTTCAACCTCACAAAAGTCACAGAGGGGCGCGGGTAGTTTGTGAAACAGGTGTGCGTGTGTTATATTAGTATGTCCGGAGCGAAGTCTGGATAGCACTACTTGTTCTCGCCTAGTCATTTGTTTATCTACATACACTGAGAAGAAATCTGATTGCGTTTTATGGAGGTGGCTGGCTTTGTATTTGGTCCATTCTTGATTCCAGTTAGTCAACATTCTTTTGTTCATAAATTTTAGGAAGTCAGTTGTAGTGTTAACTAGGTTGTGAACTGTATTGTCTTGTTTGAGGTTTACCAAGAAAGAAGCCGCTGTGCTTAACTCTTGAGTAACCTTGTTTTCCAAGGATGTGGGGCAAATGAGATATATTTTCCCGTTAATGATATCTGATGGTAGAGTTTAGTGATTGTTTGTAAGATTTCGCATTTGGTTATACTATGGTTTAACTGGTTACTATGGTTTCTTTCATTATTTTGATCTAATGAATGCTTCTCTATTTTTCAATGAAGTTAATTTATACAATTTCGGAAAAAGGATCGCATTGATTTTCAAATAGCAAGACAAGTTACAGAAATGTGGCAATGAAGGAGAATCATCTTGTTCTGGCAGTTCTATCATAATATATACAAATTTTTCGTATCAGACTATATTTTCAATGCTATTGAAATAATATATTATCTTCAATCGTTATCGACCTTGGGATTAGTTTGTAGAAATTTTCATACACCATTCCTGCCGTTTGTCTGCCAAGATGATAATGCCATGAAAATAGTTTACTGCGACTCTTGTGTTGTTCAGCTTTATATTGAAATCATGAATACACGTTTCATGCATGAACAAAACAGCAACTGTCAATAGCGACGAATTTTGTCATGTAAACTAAAATTATTTACGTAGTTATTATTTTTCATGTAATTTTATTTTACTCTCATTAAGTTTTATATAATTTAATATTTATATAGAATAAAATTGATATAAAAAATTTTGTTTGTTTTGTTTTTTAACTTGGTTCATTTAATTTTAAGATTCATGTAGATCAAGAGGGTCTGAAACATGTAGTGTGGGATTTCAACGTGTAGGCGGACACTCAATGGGATCATGTATCTTAAATACCAAATTCCACAATCGTTGAAGATACGCAAATATCTCAGAATAAATGTTTCAAACTTCTAGGGTAAATGAAATGGCTGAATGTGATCTCATTGTGCCAGTAAACGTACGGTGGAAATTTCATATAACGAAGTTATACATGTGGCATTTGGGCTGCTTGGGCATGGAAATATTGTTTATAAAGGTCATAAATTGAGGATTTAAAATGCAGAAAAAGGTTAAAAATGGAATGGATGGCTATTCAAAATAGAATGAGTGTGCCTTGGGATGTTTTCAATGGCCCGGGCAGCGCGCCGGTCTCACGCAGGCCGACGGGCGAAAAGAAACATTCGTGAACGAACATTCAACAACATTCGTGAACGAACAAACTAGGTGTGGAATATGAGGTTGACGTGAACTACTTTTGGTTATATGTCTTCTGATTTTTTATATACTCTGTCAAAATCTGTTGTGCTAACAGTATGAATGTTATGACTCATTTGAACTCGTTACCGGCGTACTGGAAGACTTATTTATTGCCGTAATTTCGCGAAGAATAGGAAGAAGATGGTCTTGGAGAACCGCCTTCAAAAAGGAGAACCAGAAGAAGTTGACGAAGCTAGGCATTGGATGTACCAGTTGTTCAATGAATCTACATGTGATTCAATATTTCCCTCAGGAACTGTGAGCCGAAAACCGAAGAGGAAATTGAGATTGGAGTCTCATGTGGGTACATCAATGACTCTTAATGGAAGAAGATTGTCGGATAATGAAAAAGAAAATGTAATTGAAAGGAGATTATCAGATAATGAAAGAGAAAATGTAATTGAAAGGAGATTATCAGATAATGAAAAAGAAGAAAAAGAAAATTTATCTGATGCCCCAGATCGAAGTGAAGATGAAGCCAGTACAAAATATGAAAAGCAATCTATAAAGCCAGATCTGAAAGTTATAGATCTTACGTCTCAAAAATTGAAAAGTATTCCTGAGGAATGGGGCACTTGGTTTGATGCGGCATCAACTTGCCGAATATTTACACCTGGTGATACAAAAACTGATAAAGAAAATGATGCACAGCAATTGAAATCTATTGCTCCAAGCTTCTTGGAGAAACGAAATTTTCCTACAAGTTTGCCACCTGAATTTCGAGCCAAAATGTTTAATACTACTCCAAAATCACTTTCAAGGCCGGAGATGAGTAGAGGTGGCGGAACATCATCTCTAAAGAGACCGAATAGCAATTCTCTCAGCTCTCTATGTAGCAGTCAGTCTTCCCCGGGTAGGCGAAAACTCCAGTTGTTAGACCAGAGTATTCGACTTGATGAAAGAGAAAAATATTCAGAATTACTGCAGACTTACATAAGAGTTCCAGTTATGAAACATCCCATTTTTCAAGCTAGGCGGGCAAAATCACCACCTGTGTCATTTGCTTCTCATACAAGGAAACGATATGGTAATAATGTAGAAGTTATAGACTTGACTTCACATGAAGAGAGTAAAGATGATTTTAAGAAGATGGGTGCCTTATCTGAAAAATTAGGCGTAAAATCAGCTGGGTTTACAGAACCACTTCCAAACAGTGAAATAAAAAAGAAATTAGATAAATGGAATGTTTATGATGTATCTTGGATAGAAGAAATAACAAAAATGTACAATAGGAAAGTCCGTGAACATAAGAGGCGATTACAAGAAGAAAAAATGAAAGCCGCTCTGTGCACCAAGAAAAGTGAACAACTGTTGAACGAAATATTAGAAGAAAGAGGGAGAGTACATCTTCGTTTTTAGAGAAGTTGAAGCTGTTGAAGGACCTGTTCCTCTTGCAGAAGATAAGGAACCACTTCCTAAATTGTCGGCAGAAATGGACAGAATAGTTTCCAATGCATTTAAGAGTGGACCAGGAGAAAAAGTGTTGGTTGAAGAATTCAACCTCAGGATAACACGTCGAGATATACACACCTTGATGGGAACCAACTGGCTGAATGATGAAGTCATGAACTTCTACATGAATTTGCTGATCGAGAGGGGGAAGCTGGATAACTACCCCAGTGTCTATTGTTTTAACACCTTCTTTTACCGTAAATTGGAATCCCAAGGCCATTCGTCATTGAAGAGATGGACACGGAAGATAGACATATTTGATCATGAATTACTTATTGTGCCTGTTCATCTTGGAGTTCATTGGTGTTTAGCTTGTGTTAATTTAAAAGAAAAGAAAATACTATATTATGACAGTATGGGTGGAAAGAACAACACATGCTTGCAGACTCTTATGAGGTATCTTCAAGAAGAAAGCATGGATAAAAAGAAAGTCAAATTTGATAACACTGGTTGGGTTTTCAAAAATGTCAAAGACAATCCCCAGCAAATGAATGAAAGTGACTGTGGGATGTTTTCCTGCATGTATGCAGAATACCTTTGTAGAAGAGCAAAAATTACTTTTTCGCAGACTGATATGTCATACTTTCGACGTAAAATGGCCTATGAAATTCTCTCAAAAAAATTATTAATGTAATTGAAAAATTGTTTTTGTATAAATTTTCCAATTTTCTCTTGTTATGATTTCTATTGACATAGTTGTAGTGTGGCTGAGATGATAGTTGTAGATAAATGCAGTTTAATAGTTTATTAACAAATTTCCTAGTTTCTATGTTAGTTGGAACATTTTATAAATATTGTAAATTTGTCATATAGTACCACCATTGTTTTTGTTTTTTGTGTGAATGTTGAAGGAAATATTTTTCAACACTGATTTAGTGAAGTTACTGAAATGAAACGGTGTGTTGTCTTACCAGAAATGTTCACTTTCTAAATTTCTAAATTCTATGATATCTGATGGAATGAAATATGGTTGGTGGTTGTCAGCATCATATCAGTGAAATTTAATAATATTACTTATAATATTTCTTACTCTGTGTTTTGTTTGAAAGTTTGTTTAAAAAAACAAGAAATAATGTTAAAGATGTTTAGATTCAGGAAAATTAGACTTAATGATTTTCCCAGCATGTTAATTTTCTTGGCTACCAAAAATAAATTTTTCTAATAATGGAAATAATATTGCATATTTAAAGGAATGTAATATATCCTGAAAAAATTATAAAGTTACACATCACATATTTTTTATTGAATTAATTTAAGGTACTTCATATTTGCAATTTACTTTTCATGTAATGAAATATCAAGTTGAAAAAATGTGTTGAAGGAATTTTCACTCTTCAGTTTTCTGGTTGCTTGCTAAGAATTATTTTGGCAATTTCTTTTCTAAGAATATTTGATGTGATTGTAATCAAAATGCATTTTCACATTCAACACTTTTTTGTAATTTCCACCAGTGGTTTCATTACTATTTCACAGAAACATCTTGTTAAAAGAAAATGCAGCATATTCCTTGTAATATTTTCTATGAAAATGTGACAGGTAATATATTATTACCATGATAATGGCTTTTGTACATTAACACTGCAAACTGGAAGACATTTTACTAGATACAATTTTAGTGGATCTGTGTATCAAAGAGAACTTTATATAGAATCATGTGTGTGTTTCTTGAATTAAAAAAACATTTTAAGCGTTGACCAAAGAAGTTGCATAATATATCAGAGAGTCTAGGCTAGCGGTGAGACTTTTAAACCACGATAGGAGACAAGAGTATAATAAATGTAGTACATTGTGTTTGGAGTTTTAGATTTTGCGGCCGTCTGCGATGAGTATGCTGGAATTTTGAATCGACTATTCTTGAGAACGTAGGAAATATTTTCAAACAGCGATCATTATGAGAGTAAGACATAACCTATCCTGAAGATATGATTTCAACTTCTTTTTCGCGAATTTCTTTCCTATCACTTCTCCAACATTTCCTGTTAATTCTTGCCAGCATTGTGGAGTTAGTTAGTAAGTAACTGCCTCACATACGAGAATCAGTTTGTCAGAGATGGAAAAATCCCCGTTTCCTGTTTTTAGGCGGCCATTTTGCCGTTTGTAAGGTGACCGTAGGGACTCCTATAGGCGTGCACTATTTCTGAAGGTATTAGGTTGTACCTTAGGCCTAAGGTAAGACGTTATGATTTCAATGTCCGTCACGTGACTGTTAGTGCATAACGTCGCTACCTTACGCGTGATGCTAAAACTCCCTAATATCACATGCTTCCTCGCATTATTTGTAAAGCAATGTTATAATACTACTTGTACCTGGAATCATGTTTCTAACCAGATAATTCTTTTCGACTCTCGGATTCGAACGCACGTCCTTAGATTTAACACTCCATTCACGTTTCCCCTACACCACCAGCCTGGGAGTTGGAACGGCCTTCTCAGCGCTTGAAAAACAAAGATAAACATTTCCATTTGAAAATTTTGAAATTCAGAACTTTATGTCATTATTTCAAGACTTCATTTTTAAGAACAGATTTCATCTAAAAAATTTCTATCTTTTCTATTGTAGTTGTAGGAAGACGCCGAAAAATTAAAACTTTTCCAATTTTCGAAATTGCAAGATGCTCATAGTACATGATACAGTGAAATTTTTTATTTTTTGCTCTATTGAAGAAAAAATTTGGGAACTTTTGGTGAAAATTGTTTTTTTTAATTTTCACATTATTACATGCAATAAATTATCTAAAACCACTAATGTTTGCAAAACATTTTATACCACCTCATTTAAAGATCTGATTTTTTAGAACAAATTTCATAAGGGAAACTATTGATGCTACAACAGCACATATCTTATTGCATTATTTGTACCGGCTTCTCAATTTTATATTTCTACATTAACCTGAAAATATGTTTCCAATTAGCAAACTTTCTTCTCCTCGCCGATATGCAAACTCGCCGGAAAATCGTCTCATCTCACCAAGCACGTTACCGCCGCATCATCCCTCGCACCACTGTATTCAACTTTCCAAACTTTAAAAATCTAGTAATTCCTCGTAATATTTCTAACTTTGGCGATTTTCGAAAATTGAGTGACTTTACGAAAATGAGATCTCCGCCATTTTTTAAGTGTCTCTATCCGAGGGAAAAAATTAAAGAATCGCTTCGAGCTTTTTAGAAAAATATTATAAATTACATTAACTTGAAGCAAAAATTACGCGAAAACTACTAATTTTTTTAAGAATTGTACATGACCTGATTTAAAAATTTAATTTTTGAAGTCGATTTCATTAAACAAAGAATCCTTAGTGAATTGAATGCAAATTCATTAAGTTATGGCCATTTGAAAATTGTCAATTTTTATTGTTTTCAATGAAAATTATCCACATTTCGACTAATGTGTCACACTGAGTCAAATAACTAATGTTGTTTGATCAGGACATAGTGGGCACCACCTCGCCCAAAAATTCCTTCTAAAAATACAATTAAGTAATATGTACCCTTAAGTTCCTAAAAACTAGCTCAAAGTAAATAAAATGCTTGTTACGAGTGATGAGGTTTTGGCAACCCTAAATCCATTTTAAATGCCTTTTATTTTGTGCAGATTGTGTTTTTTACATTGGAAACTAACACTGGTTCAAATTGTTCAGTCTCTTTCTTTCCCTTGAATGCATTATTCTTCACATATTGTAACTTGTTCAAATTTGTTCACATTTCTCTTACGACTTTAACATATTTTAATGAGTATATTTACAATTTGCACAACATACATCATATGCTGCATTTATTTAATGTACATTAAATCAATCTTCAATTTATTTCCAACGGTCACGTAATGCGTTTATGTAGTACGTATGCGTGTACCATATATTGCAATTATATCCTATTAATTCTCGAGTCATCTCTTGAACAAATCTTTTCAGCAAAAGAAGAGCAGGAGAATTGAATTTACAAATTTCGAAATTCAGAGAGTAATGAAAAATATCATGGTAATTAAGAATGAAGATTTAATGAAAAATATCAATTGTAAGAAAATATTTATTGAACAATCCCTAACACAACCTGACTCACAAATGGTCACGATCTTTGAGTGCATTTCCTTCCTAGTTTCAAAATTAACAGATTTTAAATCGATACTATGCAGTCAGTATTAAAGATACAAAACTAACAGAATTTAAAATGACACCGCGTTTTTCTTTCTGATTCACCTCACAGCACTAGGTCTCAAGAAGCAATTGATTCGTTGGAATAACGCCGAGTTCATTGCGAGATAACCGACATTCTCTAAAACAAACCATATATCATTGATTCCGGCGAATAAACTGATAAGTCAAAAAAACTTAATTTTACAGGAGAGCAAAAACAATTTTCAACTGAAGTAAATCAGGGATTAATGATATTCAAACCAAGGTAATATTCAAACGAAACTGTTTGTATGCAGGTTTTATTTGAATATCATAAATCCCTGATTTACATAATTTGTTTAATGTTTTATTTGCTCACCTGTAAAATTAAGTTCCTTTGACTTATCAGCTTATTCACCGGGGTCAAAGATATTTGACTGAGATCTTTCTGCAATGCTACCTCGATAAAAGCAATTTTATTGAGAGAAATTGAACGTTATGACGTTGCTACATATTTATTTGGCTTTTACTCCAAGAGCGTGGCTGAAGGAAGTCAAATGTCCCAGCAGCGGCAGGGGGCGAGGCGGTTGAGAGGAATGGATAATGGGAGAGGTAAAACAAGGAATATGTTCAGGATTCAAAGGGTAATGAAAGTGAATCCGAAAGAGGTGCTGAGGGTAGAATAGAACAACGATGAGACACGTCTGGGAGAGGATACTACCAAACATATGAAATGTGTTTTGCGCGCTCGCTACACAGTCCATGTTTTGCGGCAAAGTTCAATTGAATACCTTGCCGGGCGAAGAGTTTTCCGGGAGAAAAATGTGTTCACGTAGGGTAGCATTTGTCTCTCAGAAGCATTTTCAATTGTTTGGTGTCTAACTTCGTTGCACAGTATTGGCCTATTGTGCCAAAAAGGCAGAGTTGAGAATATTATATTTGTAATTTGAACCGCACATCATAAGTCAACATGTGAGTCCGAGTTAAGTGAAGGCTCAAATTGATGTCATTCTACGCTAGGAACTGTAAGATGAGAAATGTGTGGTGTTGGGTGAGTTCTGTGTAGGGCTCCAACACTTCGACCACGTCAATAACCGCTCGCAGACTGAGCCGTGACAAAAATGCTGGGTGGAAACTTCCCTCAGAGAAGGGATGAGATTTCACGCCCGTGACTATCTGCTAAAATTAATATCTCTTTGGTGTGTAAATATGTAGAAACGTCCTTATTGTTTGATGGACTAGGTTGCGCAAATCGACTATATTTGTTTGTATGCGCTTGTTAACCTGTTTTCATTTGTTGATGCGTGGGTATGTGGATGATTGGAAGAGGTAGTGAAATTGGGAAGACAAGGAAACTTAGTGTCATAATCTAACACAGTAAATTAATTTTCAGTCGTGAATGGTAGCGGTGATCGATCTTTTTCTTTCACAGGAGAATGGATGGAACATTTCGCGATGTTGATTTTTGTCCATTTATCTAAGTTGTGAACGACTTCTTCGACCTTCGTATATATTATTACAAACGATTGTTCACGAGTGTGAAGGTTTTGAAAAGATCGATTTTGAGAGTAAACAGTGTAGAGCGATTAGTATAAGTCACGAGTGTGTGACAAAAATAGTGAAGAAACCTCATAGAAGAGAAACAATTACCCAATGTCCGTGAAGTTGGCACAGACACCCCAGCTAAAACCAATAAACCCATTTCCATTTGTTTGCACTAATTTGTTCCACAAAACCATTTGTTTGTTCCAAAATCTCTTACAAGATATAGCACTTTTGATGATGGTGATGCCAACTTCACACTGGCATCGCCACCATCGTAAAAAATTGGAATCATTCTAAATCGTTTGTACCTCTCTTGTTCCGAATTGTTTCTCAATAATTTTCGATTGTATCAAAGAAAAATAAGTAAGATTAAAGAGGTTGTGGAAGCTTCACGCAAACCTTACATCTATCACCTTACATCTATCACCTTACATCACTACTGACAAAAAATTGGAACCATTCTAAACCGTTTCTACCTCGTTTGGTCCGGAGTGATCCGCCTGAATTTTTGTTTGTACCAAAAATATTATTAATATACGCCATTTTAAAGGGACGACGGAGGTTTAAATGTTACTCTAACACTACCATCGCCAAAAAATGGAACCATCCTAAATCGTTTGTACCTCGTTTGTTCCGGATTGTTCTGTCAGAATTTTCGTTCGTTTAAAAAAAAAAAAAGAAAAATTAAGATACAACTATTTTAAAGTGGCGCTGGGAGCCTCACGCTAACCCTTCTTCTAACAACATCACCAACACCATCAATATTGGAAACATCCTAATTCTTTCTTGCCGGGTTTTTGGTCGAGAACTTAGGTTTGTGCAAAAAATAAGCTTCAGCCAGTTTCTAATTAAGAGTGTTAGTGCACGCCATAGCAGACAGCGTTATCGATCGTCTGCACATGCGCAGATGCACTAAAGTGGTGCGAAACGTGATCTGCGCATGCGCAGAAGATCGATAATGCTTTAACGTTCGAGTATGTACAAACTCTCTATTTTAATTTCTCGCCCTAACTTCGTAAGGAGAGGAAGCATTGTAACCGTGTACCGGAAAACGGCGAATTTTCTATAGTAAATTACTTACTCTAACATGTTGTGTAGTCAAAATTCATGTTTTGTGTGTCCTTGACACTGAAAAAATCGATTGACGGCGAAATGTCTGTCTGTCCATCTGTCGTCAATGCTAGCGTCAAAATCGTCCACCCGATTTTATCCAAAATTGATATTCCTCGATCAATTTAACGGAACTTGAGGCTCCGGTTGTTAGAAAAGGATATTTTAATTTTTGGGGTACTTTACACGAAGCCTTAATAACAATTTCAAAATTTTCTCGAAAATGATTCCAATATTTTTTATTACACTTTGTCCTAGTATAGCGTAAAAAAAGTAAAAGATTGGTGTAGGTCTCATTTTCGTTGAAATCTTTTTTTTTTCGAAAATTGCTAAAGTTCACATTTTTCGGCGTCTTCCTACATCTACAATATTGAAAATATGGATTTTTTTCTAAATATAATCAATTCTTGAAAGAAGGCCATGTACAATTTTTCGAAAATATGAGTAGTCTTATTAGTAGTTCAATGTAGTAGAGAAATATAGGCATTTTTAAATTTCTTCAAATAATTATTTTATCAAAAACGGACCCAATTTCTGTGTTTAAATTTTTCCTCATTTTCATGAAAAGGCTGTAAGAAAATTGCTGCTAGTCTTATTTCCTGCAAACACTCTGTATTTCCGAAAATTGCAAAATTTTAACATTTAAAAAATACAAAATTAATGATGGAATTTGTTTGCATTAAACAATATGTTCTACAATATCACCTCAAGCGGTATCATACAATTTTTTGAAGAAAACGAGTTTCCGAGTAATTTATTCTTGAAATTAATGCAATTAATAAAAAAGACATTTTCTCAAAAAATGCTCCAAAGTTTTCTTCAATATTTTTCCATAGATAAAACAAGGAACCTTTAGAAGAGTGGCTCAGGTATAATTTTCGTAGAAATCTCTTCATTTTCGACAATTGAAAATTTAGAAATAATGCGATTTATAATGAGGAAAGTGTTGTAGCACCACTATTTTATTAATGGCGACGACAGGTCTATTGAGTTTTAAGAACTCAATATCTCGCTGAGTTGTGGGTTTATGTTCACGAGACCTGGCGACATCATGAGTTGATCGTTTTTGCATCTGGTTACAATACCAGATAAGTCACCAGATAAGCCGGAGGGCGACACGTAACGTAGTTCCTCTTCCTGGCGTGCCACACGTGGGATTGCCCATAGGGCCTAAAAGCATTGCATGCAATTCGCAGAAAAATTTGCGAAGTCGTTGCATTGTGTGTTTGCAGTTCTCGCACTTTAGCTTACATGCCTGCTTCCTACGTTTGTGTTAGAATGATGTAATATATTCCCCTAATTTTATTGTTGTTGAAATTTATTTAATCTGTAAATGGCAGATGATGTAGGAAATATAAAAAAACGTCTTTTAGCATACGTAATATTATAATTAGTTTTAAGTATTGAATTTTATTTATAATTGTGTGCAAATTATATGTACTACATTATTTTCATTTTTTATTTCTTTGCCTAGACAAATACCTTGCCATCTATTATGTACATCTCAACAATCCCTTTCAAAGACCGCAGGAAGCAATTCTGATGAAAAAGATTGAAAAATATGATAGTGGTATTCGTTCTATCATTGTATGGCGCTAGACTCTTTGGGTAGGTTCGCAAATTTTTACTTTATGGGAGTCCTACATACGTAGTAAAGAGAAACTATTGTAATGCTTCGGCAAAAGATTTTTTGGCAGAAAACTATTATTGATATATCAAGAAATTGGATAAAACTTGTTCATATATGTAGTAAATTGTTTGCTCTTTCATTTTGTGTAGTCACTACGTTTTGTGAAACCTTGAACCGGAAAATATGTTGACGGGAAGACCTGTGTCTGTCTGTCTATGGTAACGTCAGCGACTCTAAACCGTTTAGAGGATTTTTGTTATTCCTATATCAATCTGGTCGAACTCAAGGCCCTGTGGATTTTGAAACGAATAGTTTGGTTGTCTCTAATTTTTTATATAAAACTTTCTCCTCGAATAGAGGAAAGAGCGCTTAAAAAAGATGGCGGTCTCATAATCGTTGACATTTTAATGGCAAACAAAAGTGAATGTGTGCGGCCGCGATGGTGTAACGGTTAGCGTATCAGTCTGTTATACCTAAGATCGCGGGTTCAAACCCGAGCCGTGAATTTTTAAGGGCGAAAAAATTCTTCGTACGCCTTCCTTCGGAAGAGAAGTAAAGCCGACTGTCCCATGTTAGTAGATTTACTGCATGTAAAAGATCCTCAAGCCTCTTAACTAAATTCAAATTGCCTGTTTCGTCGCCCAAGTAATACCTTCTTAAGTTCTTTCTCTCCTAGTTGGTGAAAGGAGCGAAACGAAATTTGCGTGGTCAGACGGAAGAGCAGGCCTCATGGCCTGAGTCTCGCCATGTAAAAGAATTCATTCCTTCAATGTATCTTCATAACAGCAACGTTTATTACTATATTAGGATAATAATATTTAAACTACTTCAAGTATAATTATAAATAATAAGTATAATAATTAAACAAATATTTTCAAATCATTTATTCTGAGTTTTAAGTTTTCGAGTGAAAAGTCACGAATGTTCTTTACTCATAGACAAAGACGCTGAAAAGACTCAAATTCCTACAAACACTTGAGAAAAATTCCATCATATATCCATCATACAAACATCATATATCCAATATCCTTTGTAACGTAGTGGTTTGTTCCTGCCTAACAAGATGAGACGTTGTTAGGGAACATGAAAATAAATAACCACAATTCTTTGAGAGGTCGAGGTAAGCAGACCTGCTCGGCAGATCCACGAGGCTGTGGCTGCGGATAGTTTGTGAATTATGTACTGGAGCATATATAATAAAAGTGTGTTGTTCTGGCCCACTTAGGGAGTACATGACTATGTCGTTGATGGTGGAGATTGAGTAACCCGGTAAAGCGGTAGCATAGCTACTGGCAGGGCATCCCTTGCCGGACAGGTCGAAGGGTAGGGATCAGACTAAGAAGTACTCCAGAAGAGGACCTCAGCTGCAGCTTCTTCAAGAAGACGAAGATGGTAGAAGAGGAACCTCAAAGGGCAGATCAGGCTCTTAAGCAGCAATACAACTGATCGATGTGATCTCACCCTAAAAAAAGCCAGCATGTTGGAAGGCTGAAAGGTGGCAGCCCCACCAACCAACTACATCTGCACGGCCCTCGTAAGGCAGTGAGATGAATCAACCATATACTAGCTCTCTTCACAAACAACCGGACGAATCTATAAGACGATTTATGCAAGAAAAAAGGGATACACAATTTGGAATTTTAGAAAAGATCAAAATTGCAACATGGAACGAACGGGGTTTAAGAATGAAAGAAGAATTATTAAATCATGAATTAAAAGAAAGACGAAAAAATTGCTATTGTAACAGAAACAAAGACAAAATTAAAAGGAACAAAAGAATTAGACAATTACATGATGATTTATAGCGGAGTAGAACAAAATATTAGTGCTAATGCGAGGGTGGCAATTCTAATTGATAGGAAATGGAGAAATAAAGTATATAGCTATTCCTACATAAACGAAAGAATTTTAATAGTCTGAATAAAACTCGCTAGAGGTTATTTAACGATAGTTGGAGTAAATGCACCAGGAAAAGGATGAGACCCAACTATTTTATGAGCAATTACAAAATGAAATCAATAAAATGACAAAAAGTGACTATCTAATACTAACTGGTGACTTCAATGATAGAACTGATAATGCACCGATCCCAGAAGTTATAGGGACTCACGGAGAAAGAACGCTAAATAACAACGGCATGACTTAATTCAATTTTGTTCATTTAATAGACTTAAAATAACAGTTTCTTTCGCAAGAAAGATATACATAAGTATATTTGGACTGAAAGAGGATATCGATCGATTATTGATAATGTAATTGCCAACAAGAAGTAAATGACATTTGAATGACTTTAATGACTACTTTAAATGTTTCAAAACCAATACCACCTTGTGTCAAACGTAATACATTACAGACACTTGCAATCAATTCACTTGCGGCCAGGGATAAATTTTATTTCTATAATGTAGATCATCACGAAGTCAGTAAGATTGTTTATTCGCTAAAATCAAATGTTAATGGCTTCGATCAAATCACAGCCAACCAATTGAAACTTGTCTTACCATTTGCCCTTACGGCACTCACGCATTTAATTAATTTCTCACTAACAACGGGAACCTTTTCTCAAGCGCGGAAGCTTGCACAAGTTCGATCCTTGCCAAAATCTGAACCGAACTCGGCGTCTTGCAATTATCGCCCAATTAGTATATTGCCGACAGTGTCAAAAGTTCTTGAAAAAATTGTTCGAAAACAGATTGTAAAACACTTAACTGATTCAGATCTGCTCGATAACTTTCAATCCGGCTTTAGAGGAGGTAGAAGCACACAAACAGCTTTACTGAAAATAATTGAAGATATAAGGAAAGCGCTAGATGTAACAGTATTAACACTTTTACATTGTAGTAACTCTTTCGACTCTGTAGATTACGATATTCTAATAGTGAAATGCAAAAACCTAAATTTCTCTGATTCCACCATCTCTTGGATTGCAAACTATCTCTACAATAGGCAACAAATTGTAGTAGTTGACGATCTCTACTCCAATCCAAAACTTCTCCACCGGAGAGTACCTCAGGGATCCGTCAAGGGGCCGCTGTTCTTCTTAATTCATATGAATTATTTATCACGGGAAATAAGAGACTATAGTCATCATATGTACGCGGATGATCTGCAAACTTACATCTCCGGGAAACCGTCACAGGTAGCAATGCTACTAAATAAATTAAAAATTGAGCTCTCATCTGTAGTAAATTGGTCAATGAGAAACGGATTCAATTGAAATCCTACAAAATCACAAACCATCATAATTGGCTCTTCTTAAATGCATAAGAAACTTTAGTGTTTATCTGTACCTGGTGGTTATAGGCAATGTTGTAGTGCCTCGTCATTCACAAGTTAAAAACTTGGGCTTAGTTTTTGATGATCATCTAAGCTGGCACACCAGATCCGAAATGTCTGTCGGAAGGTTTATGCATCTTTGCAATCCTTTAGATGTATCGATTAATGTCTCCCTACAAACACGAAGGAAATGTTAGTAAAAAAAAATTCTGTTGTGTCCTTATTTCGACTACTGTGACATTGTGTATAACAATTTGAAAGATTCACTCGCTCAAACTCCGCAAAGAGCTCAAAATGCCTGTATTCGTTTCATTTATAATATAAAAAAATACGATCATATCTAATTGCTAGGCAAAACGAAGAACAGAAGAAAATAAAAAATAAAACATATTAAGATAGAAAAAGTAAAGAAAGAAAACATGAAGTTGGAAATAGAGTGTTAATAATGAAACCCAGTGAAGGGAAGTTTTATATAAAATGGAAAGGCCCCAGAGAAATAATAAAACAGTTATCAGACACTCATTTTTTGGTTAGATGTTTCAAAAACGATAAGTTTGAAGATAAATTTTATCATCAAAATATGATAAAATCATATTTGCAGAGGGACAGGGCACTAAATTAAATTTTGGTAGCACAAAATGTGATAAAAGAAACTAAACCAACAGAGACAATATAGATGAACTTCTTAAGGCTAGTCAACTTAACAGTATTTTATCACCACCACAGTTCAAAGAATTACATGAAGTAGTTCTAAAATTTAGAGAAATATTTAATAAAAACCTGGGAAAACTTCTTTAGTGTTACACGATATAGAATTGACTAAAGAAAAACCTATTTTATGCAAACCATATAGATTCTCCCCGCGACGAAAAGAGATCTTAAGACAAGAAATTTATCAGAGGCTTGAAGATCATATAACAGAGGAAGGGACTTCCGATTATCTATCACCCATGATACTTGTAGAAGTAGAAGGGAAAGATCCTCGTCCATGTGTATACTATCGTAAATTAAATAATATAACTGGAACAAAATTTTACCCCATTCCTAATATTGAAGAAAGGATAGAAAAAGTTGCTCAAGCTAAATATGTTACAATTTTAGATTTAACAAAAGGTTATTGGTAGATAGAAATAACCCCAAGGGCAAGGTGGGGTGCTACCTTTGTGACACCATTTGGAATTTATAGACTTTTACTTATGGCTTTTAGGTTGAGAAATGCCCCGTTTGATTTCTGTTCTTTAATGCCAAAGATATTTACAGACATTCCTTTCGCTTGTTGGACGTTATTGCTGTTATATCTAATACTTGGGAGGAACATGTGAATCAAATCCCAATGGTTTTACAAATAATTAAAGATACTGGACTTATGATAAAACCAAGTGAGTGCAAATTTGCTCAAGAAAAGGCACAATGTCTTGGACACATGGTAGGACTAGGAGAAATGTCACCATTAGAGGCAAAAATAAAGGCGATATTAGCCTTTATTTTTTCATGTGAATTATTGAAAATGCTTTCAATAAAATAAAGAAAATATTAACAACCAAGCCAATTCTAAAAGTACTAAATGTTGACAAACAATTTATCATTTAACAGGTGCTTATAATTATGGCATAGGAGTAATTCTTTGCCAAGAAAAAAAGACGAAAAGAGAGAAGAGCATCCCATTATATATCTTAGAAAACAGTTAAATAAATCAAAGCAAAATTTTGCTCTTATTGAAAAGGAGTGCTTGGAAAATATCTAAATTAAAATATTATTTAGACGGAATGATTCCTTTCAAAATTGTTACGGATCATATCCCTTTGGTTTATTTAAAACGTAAAAGTGAAAACTCCATAATAACCAGATGGATTCTTAGTATCTTAAAGTTATGACTTTCAAGTAATACATAGAAAAGGTAAGAAACACACAAATGTTGATTTTTTAGGCAGAGCTTTGCCAGAGTAGAATTATATAATTTCAACACTGAAATCCGGTGACTGAATAAGTCAAAATGCATTGTAAATAGTATAAATAATTTAAATGTGATTTCTTTTGTATTAATTAGTTTTGTTGAATTGATATCTCTCCAACAAAACTCTTCAAGGGTTGGTGGAGTCATTTTACGACACAACTGTAACGTCGCAATCGTTTCGGCTGCCAAGATCAGTCTTGGGCCAGCTGACTATCAGTCAACTCTTTTCCAGAAATGAAATATCTTTCAGAACAACACTTTTTTATTATTAGTGCTCCAGTACATAATTCAGAAACTATCCGCAGCCACAGCCTCTTGGATCTGCCGAGCAGGTCTGCTTACCTCTACTTCTCAAAGAATTCTGGTTATTTATTTTCATGTTCCCCAACAACGTCTCGTCTTGCTAGGCAGGAACAAACCACTACGTTACACCTTCATATAACAGCAGAAAAAATCAATGATTTTTGGCTTCCCAAAAAATTTATTCATGAAAAACTAATGGATTGGCCTCTGACACCCCTTAATAATACTAAGGTGAATTATGGAATTCGAACAAACGAATATTAGGGAGGAACAAATTAATATTAAGTGGTAATACATGAGAGCAAGCAAGCTACTAACAAAAATGATATGTTTCTATACGTTTTACTGAGTCAGTAAACTATATTGTCGTCCTGAAACTTGACATTACCAATTTGAAAGTGCTTCAGTTTCATTATAAAATTAGAACTAATGAATATTATGGTGGAACAAATAAGAACAAACGAGGTACAAACGATTTAAAATGGCTTCAAATTTGAAATTTGTTTGGTGTGATAAGCGTTAAGGTGATATTATTAAAATGTAGAAAATAGTGGTAGCTTAATTTTTTTTGAAGAACCAAAATTCTGGACGAACAACCTAGTACAAAGAAGGTTCGATTTAGAATTGTTCCAAATTGGTTTACGGCGGTGCGAAGTTCGCCTTCAGCATTTAAAAGACTGTACCTTTTATTATTATTATTATTATTATTATTATTATTATTATTATTATTATTATTATTATTATTATTATTATTATTATTATTATTATTATTATTATTATTATTATTAAAGTAGTAGCAGTAAAATCACTCTACCAAGTAAATGTTATTTAAAAAAATGAAACACTTCAAATTGTGAAATGTTAAATTATTTTAAAGTAAATTACATTATGTTAAATGTTTCATTATTTTAAATTAAAGTACATTATGTTAAATGTTTCATTATTTTGCTACTAAAAATAATTATCTACTATATAATATCTTAATATATCTGTAATAAGTATTGTAGTATAATCCCTAGGGCAATGACCCCATCTTGATCAGGTTTTTCTGTCCAGTTTCCCTGGTCCTTTGAGAAAATGTTGAGATGGCCCCTTGTTTGCCTCTGAACAATAAATGTAATTTCACTTGCTGCACTCAAGAAGATGCATGTAACTGTATTCCCTCCATATATATCATATTTGACTATATATGATTGTAATTGTATATGTGACTCAATAAATATTATTATTATTATTATTATTATTATTATTATTATTATTATTATTATTATTATTATTTATTTTATTTTTTTTAAGTGGGGGAAATCTTTTATGGAGACCGGTGAAGCCGGTACTGTCGGACTCCCAGACTTGGTCTACCGACTAAAACCCCCTCCGCTCGCCTTTGCCCGTATAGGACCACGTGTAGAACCGTCTGGCGAGACATTACGTCGCACGTGGGTTTGGGTATGAGCAAGTGCTCTATCCTCTGTCAATCCTGGCCTTCTGTTTGAGGATGTGCTTTATGAAATCTCGAAATGTGTTCCAGTTTTCTGGAGATTGCAGCATAGTTTCGATTGTATTTGCAGGTGTCATTTCCACTCGCAGTTTGTCGTAGCATATAGATCTGACTTCCTCCCAGGCTTTGCAATTATATATAGAGTGCAAAGCATCATCATCTTCTTTGTGGCATTCAGAACACGTCGGGCTTTCAGCAAATCTGAATCTATAGAGGTACTTTTTGAAGCATTCGTGTCCCGTAAGGGCTTGCGTCAAATAGTAATCCACTGCATCGTGTTTTCTGCTTATCCATTCTTTGATGTTGGGGATAAGATTATAAGTCCATCTGCCTTTTTCCTCCAAGTCCCATCGGCATTGCCATCTGTAAACAAGATCGCTTCGCAGCTCCGATTTGATTTCGTTGACCTCTTTTGATGTCAGTGGGCGCATTTGTTGTTTAGCCGCTCTCAGCCTTAGGTACAGTGCTTTCCTTTCTTGAGCCAAAAGGTCGATAGGGGGTGTACTAGGCCAGAACTAAGGCTGCATTGTCCGATACAGTACGATATCCCGAAATTATCCTCAGTGCCATCCTTCTCTGAACCTGGGAAAATTTCCGTCTTATGGACTCTTTGTTTAGAGCATCAACCCACACTGGGGCAGCATACAACATTCTCGAGTGAACTGCGCTAGATATCAATCTATTTATTTATTTATTTATTTTACGTCAAAAAAACAGTTAAAAACTGCGTATGACGTGCTATGGGGAAAAGTGAATTGTGTGCACATTTTCAAAGTTCTGTGATCCCTACACTAAGTCATATACTACTTAAATTTTGAATTTTGAAAGGGAGAAAAAAAAACAAAAAAACTCCCATGTAATAAAATCTATTTTCAAGGATAAATAAGCAATAAATTTTGAATTTTGAAAGGGAGAAAAAAACAAACAAAAAAACTCCCATGTAATAAAATCTATTTTCAAGGATAAATAAGCAATAAATTTTGGCTCTTATTACTTCCTGCCGCGACAACATGGAAACGATAATTTGAATAATTGTATTTCCCACTGAATTCTAGAAGACGTGCACAGAAAATGAAGTTACATTTATGTCCAGAAGCAAAACAAGGGGCCATCTCAGCATTTGCTCAATGGATCAGGGAAACTGGACGAAAACCTGATCGAGATGGGGGTCATTGACCGGAAGCTGTAGTACAATAGTTGTTACAGGTTGTTTATACTTATTTATACAGTCCAAATGGTAAATAATACATTATGTATCATTGTTAAAATTAATGTTACTTTTCTTGTGATGCTCAGTATAGTCTCTAATTGTATAGAAACAGTTATGCAGCAGAAACGATTTCACTTGGGATTTAAACTTTTCTATTGAATTTAATCGTTTAATGTCATCTGGCAAAGTGTTGTAAAATAATGTATATGTATTGTATGTGAATTTTTTGTAATGAGCTGTTGATACTGTCACCTGATGAATATGATTTTTACGTCGAGTGTTATAGTAATAGACTTCGGCATTTTCTGAAAAAATATTCCCGCCCTTGAGCAATCTTCGTTTACTTTCACTGGGTCCTCTTGTATTCAGCATAAGTCTGGAGAGGTTCGCACCAGTCTTTGCTGCTTTGTCAGCCATTTTTATGATATGGGGTCCAAAGCTTAATCTCGAGTCAATTTCGACTCCGAGATACGTTATTTGCCGATTCCATCTAATAATCTCGTCTCCCAGACGGATCACCGGGGGTCGAAATGCTCTCCGATTGGTAACCAGTACGGCTTCTGTTTTTGCTACCGCCATCTGGAGATTTCTTATATCCAGCCATCTTTTTACCCTGCGAAGAGTTTCATTGGTTTTCATCGCCAGTAGCTCCACGTTGTCACTATGGCACACTATGAGTGTATCGTCAGCGTAACCAATAAGTTGAGAGTTCTTCGGAAGCTCGATGTTCAGAAGATCGTCATATATCACATTCCACAGAAAGGGGCCCAGTCTTCATCCTTGAGGGACACCACAAGTCATGTTTTCCTCTATCCTATCTCCATTTGGGTAAATAATTTTCCTCTCGCTGAGGTAGTCCTCCAGAATCCTCACGAGGTACTCAGGGACTTTCTTGGCTACCAACGCTTGTATTATGTCTTTCTATCTGGCAGAGTTGAATGCGTTTTTTATGTCAATCGCTACCAGTGCGCCAAAACCTCTCTTACTTTAGGCTGTTTCGGCACACTGGACTGCTTCTGTAATAGCGTCTATTGTTGAGAGACCCTTTCTAAAACCAAATTGCCTCGTTAAGAAGTTAAATCTTGCAGTCATGTGTTTCTCTAATCGTAGGAGGAGCAAACCCTCAAGTAATTTACTCATCGTATCCAGCAGGCACAAAGGTCTGAACGATGCCGTCAGCTCAATTGGCTTGTTTCCTTTCCTAATGAGAATTAGCTTCTGCTCTTTCCAATCCTTAACGAATTTCCCCAGTTTAAGGCAATGGTTAAAGGTATCCAGGAGACATTCGGGATATACTGAAACCACTATGCTAAGGATCACGTTAGGGATCCCGTCCGGCCCTGGAGCTGTTTTCATCTTGGTCTTTGTCATTGTTTGAACCAATTCATCCTTTGTGAAGTAATTAACTTCGTCGAAGTGGTAGTCAGTGGGTCTATTCCTTACCCAGCGTTCTCTGTAAGGAAAAAGATCTCTGATAATTATCTTCACCCACTCGAGGTTTTCCAGTCCCGCACTGTTGGATGGTTTAAATTTCCCCATAACTATTTTATAGGCTTTTCTCCAGGGGTCATTCTCTACCTCATTTACTAAGCCCTTCCGGCATTTGGTTTTACTTCTTTTGATTTCGGACTTAAGACGTTTACGGCACTTCCTATAGTTTTCCCTTAGTCTTATGTCCGTTTTGGCTCTTGTAGCGAGTCTACGAGCTTTAATACACTCATTACGGAGTTCTGCAATATCCGCAGTCCACCAGTACACATGGTTTTTTCCCCTTGGGCCCCTGCGTCTAGGCATTGAGACTTCACACGTGCCTTTAACGATTTTCCGCGTTTCCTTTACCACCTCGTCAAGGGTCGCAGTCACGGCTTTTTTCCCCCATTCCATGTTCTTCAGTAGTTTAACTTCATCAAGAAATGTTGTGGCCTTTTCTTCGTTTAGTTTTTTGGTATTCCACGATGGCCCGACGTTTGGCTGTATCTCTCTTCCAACTATGTTGCCAGTGGGTGACGTGAAAAATTCTATATAACGATGATCGCTAAGCGTCAGTAAATCAAGAACTTGCCAGTCCTGGGCATTCCTGGCTATCTTTGAGGTTCCCATTGTCAGGTCGATTATTGAAGATACAGCACCTCTCTGAAAGGTGCACGAAGTTGTATTTAAAACCACCAGGTCTTTTCTTGCCATGAATTAGCAGACGATCTCACCTCTACGGTCAGATCTGCTTTCACCCCATTCCGGGGACTTGCTGTTAAAGTCTCCGGCCACGATAATTTCTCCTGGTGCAGAGTTCATACTTGCATCCAGCTCGTCTATTTGTTTACTAAATTTTTCAATTACGTCGTTAGGGGAGAAGTAGCAGCTATAAATTCTGAGGTTGTCCAGATCCGCCCATACAAACCCTTGGTTTGTATTTTTAAATTTATTAACTCTCAGTTTGGGGTTAAGTAATATAATACCCGCACGTCTAGTCGAGTCCTGGTAATACGATATTTCGTCAATATCGTGCTGCTCACTAACCAATAACACATCCACGTGTCTTTCCCTTGCCGTTTGAACAAGCAGTTCTTGAGATGTCTTACCTTTCCCTAAATTAATTTGGAGGAACCTAGGCATTCTTTGTTTTCCTGAGTTTATTTAGTTCTGCTGAGAAGGAATGGCATTTGTTGCTACCCAGCATATGATTGTCTCCTAGATTTTTGTCTTTGCAGACAATACATTGTGCTGATCCTGTGCAGACCTTGACCGTGTGTCCCTTTTTGCCACATTTGTAGCATGTACTGCTTCTGTCCGGTCCCTTGCAGAAAGTGGAGATGTGACCGAAGTCTAGACATTTATAACATCTCCTGACTTGATGTTTCACTCTGACGTGGCAAACAAGCCATCCAATCTTGATTTTCTCTGCTTTAAGCAGGACTTCTGCTTGGCGCGTTGGGTGCATTACGGTTGCTACCTGCCTGCCTCCATACACCTTGAACATTCTGCACGCCTCCGTGGGGAAATCCCCCGTAATGCGTGTGACTGCTCCTTTCACTTCGTCCAGAGTAACGGTCTCGTCTATGTTTCTTATTTCGACCAGCATTTTCGGGTTAAATGTATTAACATTAACCTTGTCTCCTACAGCACTCTTAATAGCGTTATTTCGTGACGTTGGATCGCAACCTTTCTCCAGGACAATCAGGATTTCATTTTTAAGTGTCCTCCTGATTGTACGTATGTTGGCATTGTGTTCTTTCGGATCCACCGATTCCTTCATTTTTTAATTATTTCAGCATATGATTGCCCTTCATTTGCTGTCAATTTTATGGCTTGATTAAAAGGCTTTCTATTTCTCGCTTTGGGAGTTTCATTTTCTTCTCTGGATGAACTCTCTTTCTCTTTAGCCGACTTCCTGTGTTCAGGAGATTTCAGCCAGACCTCATGAGAGCTTTGTTTCTCCTTACGACCATCTAATTCGACTTGTACCTGCTTGTCTTTCTTGTCTGGTCTGTTGTCTTCTGGAGGGCTTGGAGCTTCTCTCTTCTTGTTTTGTTTAAGTTGGTCTCGGGGCTCTCCCTTTGCTTTTTTTGAAGTCTTCTCGACCCTCTCCCTGCCACGCCTAGTAT
The DNA here is from genome assembly GCA_011170035.1 of Teleogryllus occipitalis. Classification (NCBI taxonomy): domain Eukaryota; kingdom Metazoa; phylum Arthropoda; class Insecta; order Orthoptera; family Gryllidae; genus Teleogryllus; species Teleogryllus occipitalis. The sequence goes on from BLKR01004176.1 coordinate 32,039, forward strand.
TTTCCGCTTGTTCGTCAGCTTTCCCTAAGAGAATCAGCTTATCATACATGCACTTCTGCTCCTCTTCAATGTTTAGCCATCGGGTTTTCAACGCGTCTACTTCTTCTTGTGCTGTGGCTAAAGTCTCCTTCACTATCACCGGGTTATTTTTTTGCAGATTTCTGCCAATTACCGTGAGCTGTGCTTGCAGGCGGTCTATGATCAACTTATTTTCTTTCGAAAGCTTCTGAGTTATTTCCCATCTTTCTATAACCCCTTCCGTCGCATTCCCTTCTCCTTCGGGTGTGAGCTCTCCTTGCCTGGAAGATACCTTAACTCCTGTAGGTACTCCAGATATGGAGGGGCTGCTAGGAGGTGATCTCTGCAGCTTCCGCCTTCCAACGAAGGGGTTAAATGCACTTGTGGCATATCTGTCAAGGACACCAAGTGACCCACGTCTCTGGCTTTTATTGAAAGTATATTTTAAATTGAACCAATAATTGGGTTGTGATAAATAAAGTTGAAGTTGTTGATAGTTTAAGAGATGTTGAATAGTTTGGCTGGCTGTTCACATCTTTGAAATGTTTATTATTATTTATTAAAAATTATTATTATTATTATTATTATTATTATTATTATTATTATTATTATTATTATTATTATTATTATTATTATTTCAAAAATAGTTTTTGAGGGGATCCAAACTCTAATTCCCCTGAAATACTATTTCTTCATCCTGCCCTGCCTACATGTCTATTTAAATAGTTAAAAATATTTGGTTTTATTTAATTGTCAACATACTTTATTAATATTTTAATTTCAGCAGTAATTGAAGTATTCAATTAAGAGAGTTGTGACATTTGTAAAACAGAACAGTTATGTTTTTCAGAACAATCATATAAAGGAGATATTCTGAGTTCATACAATGAAAAGGGTAGCAAAGTTTATAAAGCAGTAATATGTCAGGGAGACAATATTAGAGAGAAATTGGAAAGAAATGTTCGCAGTGTTAGCAGAACAGAAATCCATATTCAGGAATTCAAAGAACAAACAGCAGAAGTTTTCAAGATAATGTCTGTTTCAGAGAATAAAGAAGAGAATGTTAATAGTTTTCATACACTATCTCCAATAGAGGAGAGTAGTGAGCCTTCCACAGCCAAAAACAGTGAAAGAGGGGATTTGGAGGCAAATTTAAAAAAGTCTGATGATAGAGTGGAATATTTGAAGTTACTGTCAGCATCTTGTGAAACACTGCATCACAAAGACGAATCAATAAGAGCTGGACTACCAATAAAATATCTAACATTCCCTCGTCCGAAGATTCCTGTGCTTTCTCCTATTCGTAATAATGCATGCTACAACATTCCAGAAGATACAACTCAATATTCGTTGCAACCTCGTGAACTTGATCCTGCTAGTTTCCACCAGTTACATATGGCTGACAGCCAAGAGGAATTGCAAGAGTTTTTGCTTCTTGAGAGTCAGTGTATGACAACTGAAGGTTGGGGGCTCGCTGCTGCCTTTTTGGCCTCTGATTTTGAACAGAACTCAAGTGATGAGGATAGAGACCAATGGGTATTAACAAGGCCATTGTCAGGTAAATTTTTAAATTTATCTAAGAGGAATTTCCTCTCTTTTCTTCTAGTGGATTTCAGTAGATACATTTAGGGATTTCTATTAGTAAAAACAAAAACAAAAATATATATAGGCTACACTGGATATTAAAAATGTCTTGTACAGTTTTCAATCCAATAATTCCAAAGCTAAGGATTTCACTAGTTTGTATTATTCATATAGTGTCAGCACACCCTAAAGTTTATTATAAAATGTCCATACTTGTTTCTGGGTATTCAGACCAGAACACACAAAAATGGCATAACCTGTGTAATCCAGTTTGTTTTTACGATGGCCATGGCCATGTTACTTGGCCACTGATAATGAGGTGAATATCCCAAATCAAGGAAAGCAAAAACTTCCTAACACCGAAAACCATCTTTTTTAGGAGAGAAAAATAACATGTCATCTTTGCTAGTGATCACAGATGTTATCCAATAACCTACTAATGTTGTAGAGATTTTTCCCTTCAATACTTCAAAATGTAAATTTTGCTCTTAAATCATTGTTAAAATTGGATGTTTGGCACTTGCCAAACATTTTCACCACAAAGTGGAGTTAGTGAGTTTTTGTTCTCCCTGCTTCGTTTCATTGTTAGGTCAATTATATTATCATGATGGAATTCCACAATATTTCTGCTGCCTGTTGCAAAATTTAATATTTGTATGTGTAAGACTAAATTCTGTTAAATCATGAAGAGAAAAATGGAGCACCGGTAATTCACAAAAGGGTCATTCTTAAATTACGTAATAATACAAATTTGGAGTATTTTGGACACCCCTTCCTCTCCTGTAACACACTGATAACATGAGCTTCAATCCACTCTAAATAATTATATAACACTTGCCTCATCCCATCCTCATTTATAAAAAGTAAAAATATATTATATAACCATAAAAACAATTTTTTTATTGTCTTTCTATATTAAAAGTTATAAAAATTAAAGAAGTTCAATATTTGATAAATAAATTAGAAATGTTCAATTCTTCTTACACTTAAAACTATTATTTTTGTAATTTCTCTTTCTCCAACCGACAACTTCACTTACAATACTGGCTTAATTTGATTTTGTTTAACCCTGAGTGAATAAAGAAGTGAGAGGAGATAGGAAATTCATTGTAGTACCGTGCCCAGTTTTGCCACAAAACATGGAATACCTTGAACATTGACTCCCAAGAAGTCACATGAACTGAGTGAGACAAACAGGTGCCAAACATGCAATTTTCTATGGAATTTTGAGAGGTCATAATGATCTGCTTTCTTGTCCTTTGCTAGCATCTTCTAAAAATATCCTCTACCAAGGATCAACATTTTTGTTACATCTTACAATAGTTTAAAAAAAAGTATTGCAAATACTTGATGTAATATTTATTTAAATATGAAAATATTTATTGAAATAAAGATCTAGGCCCTAGTTATCCCCAATTGAAATGCTCTAATGGCAAAAGCGTAGTAGAGAGTAAACTCTCAATTACATCCACCAAATAAAAAATTAAGCATTACCAGCTGTCAGAATTAGTTAGTAATGCTGGCTGCACCTAATAATAAAGAAGAGAGAATACTTGTGGGAAGGATGGCATATAAATTTGTGAAAACAAGCTCTGTGTGGCATTAACACAAGCCTCTGTGGATGTTAAATATATAGAAATCTCTAGTACTAATTTAATTTGATTCTAGGAATTCAGGATTGAATATTTTATTCTTAGGATTCAGTTTTGAATATGTTATTCATAAACTAAAAGGTTCAATTAATATACCATTGATGAAAAATTTTTCCATTTATTATAACAATTTATTCAACATATATATCACATCATGATTAATTTATTTTTATTTTTTAATTTATTTTTAAAACATTTTAAGTTTTTTTTGTCTTGGTATAGAACTAAATAAAAGGAATTATGTCTGTACATATTGAAAATAATATTGAAAAGAAATTAAAAAATCAGTTTGCATGTAAAGCAGTGTAATGTTTCAAACTCCTCTTCCCTCCTGTAGGATTATGTAATTTATGGATGACCCCAAATAAGAATGATTAATATATCTACGTCATGTGAGCTTGATGGAAATGTACTTAAATTATGAGCTCTCATCTAAGAGACATTCTACTATGGTTTTGAAAACGAGACTTGGTAGGCCCTAATATCTAGTCAGAATTCATTTTGTCACAAATATGGTGTCAGAATAGAACAGAATAAAAATTGCCCAAACTCTTACTTTGAATTCACGCATCAAAAATATGATGTCAGAAAGACCTCATCTGAAAAATTTTTCGCGTCAAGACTCAAACTCAGGTCCATCGAGTTGACTCGCCGTGACCTTTACTGCTACGCCATACAGTACTTCCGAGTTTCTCACTTGGGCCACCACTAGAAAATTTAATTATCTCTTTCATTATTTCTAACATGCAATTTTCGAAAATTCATAGTGTTCAATGAAATTGAGACTTGCTCTATTCTATCCCTTATTTTATTCATGAAAAAAATTTAAAACTGTTTTTGTGATTTTTTAAATTAAATTGCATTAATTTCAAGCTGAAATTACATGAAAATGACTTGTTTATTCAAAGAATTGTACGTGACTTTTTTCCAGGGCTTTTCATATATAACTTACATAGTATACGAGAAAGTAGTATAAAAACATGATATTTTTCAGATTTTTAGAAATGTGCTATCAAGATATAACTAAAACTCTGCCAGAACCTTTTGTTATTCATCATTTAAGATCATTTCCAGTGAGCATCACAATGTAGATCAACTCTACTCTTCCTGAAAGGGGAAGCTAAAGTGTTATTCTAACATTTGGCAGTTTTCATTCATTAGGAGTTCATAACGTCTTGTGTAATATAGTTCGTAAGTAATAGTTTATGAACTCATGTATTGAAGGTCATAGGGCAGTAACAAGATAAGCCACATCAACTACAGCAAGCCTCCTGCTATGAAAAAATGTTAATATCCCAATTTTGATTGTAGCGTGTCTCATTTTGGTACTGTCCTAAAACTTTCATAAATATGAACAATACATACATAGTTGCAAGATAAGCGACACTTTTACCAACATCACGAAAAATAGGAGGTTTACTGATGTGTGAGGTGCAGCTTTGTGTCTTCTTACTGCCCCATGCCCATCAATTACACTTGATCTTTGTTCATCTTTGATCTTTGTATCTATATCTCTTATAAATATTATTCTTATCAGAATTAACTAAACAAGTTACATTTCTTTTTATCATATTTATTTGTTTTGATGTAGTAAACTCTTTATGATGTGTTTGGTTGTGTTCTTTTGCTGACAAAAAACCAAGTGAATTCTGTTGATTGATACTTAATATTTGAAGTTGGTGTTTAACATGAGTGTGTTGATCCCAGTAACCAATTAATTGCATGTATGCCATTTGTTTTAATTAGATCAATGAACAAGAAGGTTTATTACAATGAAGACTGATCTACCAAACTTTCATCTAACATACTAGGTAGGTATTTTGGAAGTAGTGTTGTGTAATTAATTATTTAGGAACTCCTAGCTTTTTGAAACATATTTCATTTTCAACTTAGAAATATTTTGCTCTTGTCATTTTATATAAGCATTGTGTTTCTAAACATCCTTACAGATAATATAATTTTTTCGGGATATCAATTTTTAGCATATAAGAATTGATTTCAAGCCAATGAATATCAGCTCTGAGTGCTCAGTGATAAGAAAATCACAAACTTGTCACGGTACTCTTGTTGGAAAAAATCATTTATTAAGGAATTTTTCCAGAACATGAAGAATTTTGAATGAAAAAATTTTGTCTCTGCTAAAAAATTATATATTAATGTTAAAAACCTCTGTGACACAATGACAGGAGAAATTACAAGTTTGAATTTACGAATTGAAAAATTATATACAAATAAATTGTGCGACCAAAAGATAAAAGGAACAACAAAATATGTTGCCGCAGCCGGAAATAAAAAGAAAAAATGGAGAGGGTAAACAATCAAAACATCATTTTAGCCAAACCAAGCAGAAATTAGCATGCAATAAATGTAAGAAATTGGATCCTCTGACAGCAGAATGACCCGAGAAGAACGTCGTAACAGAAGGCAGTTCGGGAAAGAAACAAAATGCAAATATTGATTTTACGGCAGATGGCATGATGAGAATCTGAATATTGAATGAGAATATTGATGCCAATAAAAGGCGTTGTGGTAATAGTGTCATGAAGTACATAACTTCATAAAAACACTATTTTGTGTTTTACCCAAGTTTTTATATTTCAGAAGTGATTTCAGTAGAAAAGTAGGTTGAAAAATACGTGTGCATGATCTAGAAATAATAAAAGTTCGTCGAAGCAATGAATGCATCGATGCACAACAGAAGAATATTGTGCAAACAACATGTTATATTAATTTAACATGCGTTAATGCATGACGCAATGCATGCGATTCTCAGTCTCAATAAAGAATCCCTGTGCAGTGAATGCATGACGTCACGCCTCGTCTTACGGCGGAATCAAGTGGGAGCCTAACGCTTTTGTCTTCCGTGTCAACAGCTTCAAATGCGTTACGGACGACCGTTATCAAACTCACAAACAAAAATGTTGATATGACTGTTACATAATGTAACTCAGAAAGCCATTATTAATAAATAAATACATTTACAAATATAATTTTAAATTTCTTTTGAGTGGCGATTTCTACAGGAGAGTCTCTGCCTTACAGCCTTTAATGACGAGCCGCACCTGGTTAGACCTCCTTGGATAATACAAGTTCCATATCAGTGGCGATTTCTTTGAGTGTGCAAGTCGTATGTAAACGACCAAGGAAATAAAATAAACCATTTTTTCCCTTTAAGTTCATTTTTTTCAAGTTTGTCTGATGTAACTGTCAACGGCTACGAATCTCTATATTGTATTCGCTGTGAATAAAGCAGCTCGAGACATGGAAAACCAAAAGTCCAAAATTGGCATATAAATATTGCGGTGCGTGAAAGGTACATTGGAGTATTTATTTATCATTAACCGTTAACAAAGTAGAGAAGAGCTGTCTCTTCGCAGCGGATGTATTTGCGTTAAAAAATCAAAGCAATCGCGCATGATTACCTTGGAGCCTAAGTTGGGGCACCACTATAAAAACGTGGATTTATGCATGAATAAAAAAAGAGGTGGTGGCAATTATTTATGAATCTCTATTATTTTCCCCTCCATCTCGCGCATCCTTAATATTTACAGTAGAAATGCATTTCGTTATTTAATGCATTAGTAATTTAAATGATCTCTTATGAATCATCTCGAAATCTTTGGACGTTTTCCTGTTTTGGGTATAACAACCCTCCTGCAAACGCTTGGGGTAAAAGAGGGAGTTTATAATAAGAATGTCTTGTTAAGCAACCAAAATTCCAACGGGCGACAAATTTCAGAAACTGCAAGTTATGCAATACCCCGACACTCCTTACCCCAGCTCGATCTTTATCGGTCCGATGTTGCGTTGCATCCATAAAAATTCGATGTGACATGTATACACTACGTGTCACATATTACAATTTTATTTAAAATATTTTGGATTGTCCTCTTTTTTCGCCAAATTTCCTTTTTGTCGATGCCCTTGTCCTTTTCATCGATGTCTGGATCTTCGTTTGAAATTTCAGTGTTCAGTGCCAATTGAACTGCGGGTTATTTAGATTGGATAGAAGCGGAATCGGTAGAAACAAATTACCAGAATTGTGAGATTGGAGAAAAGATACTGGAGGCGGTTGACGGCAATCCGAGAACTAACATGGGGCGTGTACTGCTCCTTAGCGTGGACAACAATCGACCGTATGGAATTTTGGAGAGTGATTCATTCTCAACAGCTACACCCGTGCCACAGACAAAACGTACCGGCAACGATTCCCCAATGCCTGAGAATGAGAATTCGCTTGGTAGAACTTTGAGCGTATCGTGCAAAACTCCCAATTCGGCAGCACTGTTCCGATTAGTGATGAAGCAGGAGCAGCTACGTTTGCGACAAGAGTAACCCTCTTTAAATGGCGCATCTCAGGAATGGATTCAAGTGAACGTGTTATCGTGCACGATTGCCTGATCGGCACTTATGTGCTTCCTGCGCGCTTAATGGGAATCTGTACATTGAGTTCCTTAAACGTGCACTCCTTCAAGAAATGCAGTTCTGTCAGTCAGTTTGTTCAGTCGTTTGAGAAAAATGTAGTACCTCCATGATGGTGCGCCGCTCCATTTCTTTCGATGTGGAACAATCTCTCAATGCAAAATTTCCCGATTGCTGGATGAGGAAAGGAGTACCTGACACGTGGATGACTCACTCACTCGATCTGACCTGTATTATGTTCTTCTATGATGTCGTGAGAAAGAGCCTTTTCCACTCCAAGCTGTGATTGAAGCATTGAGAGAATTGAAGGATTGTGCAAGATTGCCAGGTCTTAAAAAATCCCTATATTCAATGTGTGCGGCAAATTATGGTTAAGCGACGCAACGCACGCATTGAACCAAAAAGGCAATACTGAACAACTGTTTCATATTTTAACGAGTGATAAGCACAATGATAGGTAGGTCACAAAAGATGTTAATTATTTGGATATAGCGTGCCGTGTTTCTAAGAGTTCATTACCTCTGGTAAAATGAGAAGTAGGAGCACGAGGAAAGGAGCTGATAGTCAAAAGGGTAGGTCGCAAACGCGCTGGTTTTCTTCATACATCAGGCTGATGAATATCGAATACAACATAATTATTTTGATACAAACTGTAATTGTTGTAAAACGGTTTTATGAACAGAATTTCAAATTACCTGACAGAATTTTCAGACATTTCGCATATTATTTATCACCACAATGATTCTCAGAATTAGTAATGCACTAAATTGTATTTTTATTTTGCATTATTACAATCTCAATTTTCAAATTTATGTACATAATTTTTACCTTGGTTTGTGGTAAGTAAACTAATTTCATAAACTATTGAAGATAATTTTATTTATTTTACAGCCACTCAATGTGTTCCAACATTTGTACAAGAAATCAAAGATTCAAGAGCTCAGGAAAATGAATCAATTACATTTGAATGTCAATTTTCTGGAAATCCCATGCCTGGTAAGTTACACACCGTGTGATCATTTTGTATGTTCATATAAATTTGTCATTTGCTAAAGTCTGAAATATGGCTAATGTTAGAAACGGCTGGTTAATTCGCACATTAGCCGGACGGTGTAGATGAAGCTGTATGAATGACGATGGACGGATCATTAGTCACAGCGCTCTGGCTTATGAAAAATGACACCGTGGAACTCGAAACTTCGTACATTGACTCTCACAAGCGTTAGAAATTTCGCACCAGCTGCCTGATCACTGTTTATCATATAATGTGAACTTCATCTATTCATCATTCAAGTATGCTTCGAAGCTATTCGTACTTTGGAATTTATCCACCCATTTTGTGATAATGTTAACATTGACCGACCAGTTCGGTGATTAGCCAGATTCAGACTTTAGCTGTAACATACTGTTGGGAGGCAGCTAGAATGCTGCAAGACGTTCCATGTTTTCGCCCGAGCGCCGTAAGTTCAAGCGCCCTGCGCCTGCTCTCGTAGGACAGAGAAGTTCTCAGACGCCTTCACTTCGCCTCTTCAGGAAGGAATAGACCATGTCCCAAGCGAGCGTAGCAGAACTACGTGAGCAATATATATGGCGAAGCTTTCAGGCTAATATTCCTTTTATTATAACTACATTTACTAAAATGAGCGAACTGATTGTGTAATAAATGTAATTAATTAATGTTATTCAGATTTCTTTCGATACCATGGATTATAAGAATGCTATTCATTTTTTACGATTCAAATTTACTTAAGGTAAACTGCACTATTCATTCCCACTCGCCTGGCGGAGCGTCAAACGCTCGCTTTCCTCAGCCGAGCGCCTTTCTCTCGTGGCGTGGAGATGAGCCAAAATCTTTCTTATTGCGTTGCCATCTAGCGGATCTGTCAACTGCTGTGACGCTCCAGCGAAATCCGCTCCAGCAGGAATTCCCAATGGGGTCGCGCGCAAAGACGCGATGCAATTTTAAAGGGGTCGACTGGGGGGTCAATAGCTGAATATGAACTAGCGACTGATCTGTATAATCAAGATCTTATTGATTACAAAAAATACGAATTAATGACGTTGAAACTTCTATTAATGACGTTGAATTTCTTTCTAGAAAACATAATAATAAATTAAAAATTATCTGCGCGTGTGTATTAGGTTGTATCGAAAAAATATTTGGATGGCTTAGCGAAAAAATGTTACTTTTCAATGTACAAATATCTACATCAAAGAAACGGCATTTAACATGGATTTAGGATTGCCACAAACCCCATAAACAAACCTATTTTTTCGCCTTTTTGAGATACGTTTTAGAAACTAAAGAGTAAATATTATTTAATGGTGTTTCTTACAAGAAATGTTAGGTTAATGTGGTGCCTATTACATCCCATAAAAATGACCTGATCACAAAATATTATTTATTTGGCAAAAATGTGTGTCACTATTGCTTGAGATATGGCTAATTGGCGAATGAAATATGGCGAATAACCATAAAAATAGGCAATTTTCAAAAGGCCACAGCTTCGTGAATTTTCGTCCAAATTCTTTGGCTGATATAAAATTAAAGCTTGAAATTCCTACTTTAAGAATCGTGCTTCAAAAAATTTCAGCATCAACGGCAATCGGCTAACATTTCAGCCGCGCGCAGTCAGTGCCCTCTGCTAACGATTCGCATTTGAGCTGCTGTGATTTCTTTATTCACTATGAGTGTTGAACATGTGTGTGGCGATATCACACGTTTTTTTAAGTTTCTATATTTCAGAGAAAACTCGATGGATTTTGGAAAACCGTTAAGTAATTTTATTCTCGTTGATTCTGTGCGTCCAACGGTGCCCACGTCACTGCGCCCGCCGGCCTGCTTGAGCCCCGCGTACCCCCCTCGTAATCCCTTTTGATTCGTTAACTTTCTTTTGCATTTCAAGCTTTCAATTTGAGACATTCATTAACATTTCCGAGCGCAAGCAGCCTGCTCCCAGCAAAGTAAGGCTGCCTTCACACGAGGCCACTCTGTGACGCCACGGAGGAGTACTGAGCCCCTTTGCACAGCCACCGCCAAGCGCCACTGGCCGCATGAGATGAAGGATTCGTGGACCACACCGCTGCGCTGTGATCACTGACGATCGCAAGGCAGACAGCTGGTAAAAACGGGTTCAGTGGTGCGTCCGAGTGGTCCAGTGTGGAGGTTGTCATATAGAGCTGTGTTCTGCTGGCAGTGGCGCGGACGCGCGTCTATGTTGCGTCTATGTCTATCGGGAGTTCGCCACCAAGCGCCACTGCAGCTCGTGTGAAATATCTCCGTTTCAACCAATGCATTGCCAGCAGACTTGCCACTCGGTAGCGCTGCTGAATGGCGCCGTGTGAAGGGGCCCTAAGCAGCAGACTGCGCGGTGGACTGCGATGCCAATACGTAATCTTGAAAAATTGACACTGGATGGACTTTTTTCATTCAGTAACGAATTTTTAATTTCAACAGACTCTCGAGGATTGAGTTGCGTATTTTCGTCAAAATTAAAGGAATGAAAATTAAGAGTTTGACTTTTATTGCTAATTAAACAAGTGAAAGATCAATCTGATCAACTTTTTTAATTACAGGAAAATGAAAAATCGATTTTTTGTGCCTTTTAACGAAAAAACTTCGTACTCATTGCGAACTATATATAAAGCTCATCCGCACCTATACGTTGTAGGAGGAAACAGGTTTATAAAGAGGATTCACACAGAGCTACTCGGTGCCTCGGTGGCGCCATGGAGAAGCGGCAGAGGTCTTCCCACACAGCCACCGCTGACCACAAGAGAGGAAGATCTGCGGCGGCGGAAAAAAGCAGGCAGGAGGCAAAGACCGGTTCAGTGGCACGTGTGAACTTTGCCATTTAGATCTGTGTTCTGCTAGGGATGGCGCAAACGCGCATCTGCGCTGTTGGAGGAGGGAGTTCGCCACAAAAGCGCCACAGCAGCACGACTCCGCCTCTCGTGTGAACACCTCCATTTAAACTAATGCTATCCTAGCACTCGGAAGCGCTGCTAAGTGGGCCCGTGTGAAGGGGCCCGTAAATTTTCATACCGGCACGGGCTCGGGCGGAGGGCCGTATGTAAATTGGGAACCAAATAATCCTTCTTATTTCTTGAAACTTACTTTCAATTCTTCATGTAAATTTGGGACCGACCTTTCTCTGGGCATATGTAAATTGGAGACCACAACAACCTAATAAGGAAAAGGTCTGGTTGAGTACCTCAACTCCTACTACCATGGCCTCCCTCACACCGTGTTTATCATTAATTAACTATCACTTTAATACCACTACCACATTCTCACCATTACACCCTTGCCTCCACCCATACTCTTCACCTTTGCCCCTTCACCACCACCTTATAAATATTGTTGTCAAGAGGCTCAACATTTTAAATTAGAAAACATTTACCTGCAATTATTATTTTCAGATGTAACATGGTACAAAAATGATAAAAGCCTTCGTAACACCAAGAATATTCAAATAAGAATAAAGAATAATAAGACTACCTGCACAATCTTGAAAGCAACACCTGAAGATGAAGGTACCTATGTTTGCAAAGCTGTCAGTGATATTGGTACAGAAACCACAAGAGCACAATTATATGTTCAAGGTAATTCTCTCTCATTAAAAAAGTAATGAATAATTTAATTCATAGCAATAGATTTCAGCTTGAAGTATGTGTTAGATTTACTATTTGTTTTTGACATACTAATAAATAAACAGGAAAATTCTTTATGTTGTGCTTTAAATTCTATTGTGAAAAAATAATATTGTTTCTATTACAGTTTTTAAACTATTTTTATAAATTTCAGAGAGGTAGAAAGACCTCAGAATAATTACTATTTTATTGCAATAAAAAGATAAACTTTATTCCAAATGTGATTGATAATTAGTCCTTAATAATTTATTTTTAGAAATATTAATTAGTCATACTGATGATATATTATTGCGCACACTGAAGAATTTCCACAAAAGAGAATTTGTTAAAAAATAAATTAATCTTTATTTTGCAGCTATGTCATTAGAAGCAAGACAACAAATTGAACTGAAGAGAGCACAAGAAGAGGAAGAGAGAATTAGATTAGAAAGAGTAAAATTAGAAAAAATTGAAAAGAGACGCAAGAAGAAAGGAACAATCACAACTGAATCAAAAGACAAACGGTCTATACTTTTCCAAATCTACAATGTTATTCAATTTTATATTCTTTTTTAAACTTTACTTTAATGAAGATTTTTAATTAATGTTTTATTGTTAAACAGGACAACAGCTGGTGTACAGGAAACGCAGGTTATGGAAACAACTACAACATTTGCAAATACCACAGAACAGGTAATGTTATTAGACTAGGTATTCAAAGAATGATAATATATTGACTTTAATTTTATCTCTTAGAAAATGAGATACTTTGAGTACCATTAGTTTGATTTTAGAATAGGATATAGTTAGATTAAAAATTGGCCACTGGCTACAGTGCTCAATAAAAAAATAGCTTCTTGCATATCATTTTCATTTATTTCACATCATTTTCACTATTTTTGTTCATATAAATATTAACTTACCCAGAGTGGGTTAAATGGACACTTCTGTTTGACTCCCTGATTTATTTTGACAATTTTATTTCTGCTATTCCATTTAACTGAATGTAAAATCTTATAAGTATTTCTAAAATGTCAGTGAGATACATTTAATATCCAAAAAATTTCCTGAACATTTAACATTGGTGAAAGCCTTGTGTATGGCTTAGGCACTAGTGTTGTTCACACCCAGAAAGACAAATGAACAGATAGTCAGACATTATAAAAAAGCAATTTTTTTATACAAAGGACCCCCAAATTGTATTTCCTTCAAAACCTTGTCTCTGATTTTTTGCAGCTTATATAACTTTCTCTTTTTTTCCTTCTTTTTTTACCTTCCTGGGACTTTTTCCAGCTTTAGAGAATGTTGATTTCAATTATATGTGCCGGGTACCCACCATGTCCCTCATGGAGATACATATTAACCTTTTACACTAGGGACACTTGCAGGCTCCTCAGTCTGTGGTCACCTGACTCACAAGGCCTTCTGTGACAACACACATACATGAAAGACAAGGGACAAACAACCATGCCCATGGTTGGACTCAAACCCATGACCCTTCAGAGGTCATGAGTCAGCACATGCTCTAGTACCTCAGCCATCCAGGTTGGCTAGCTTATATAACTTTCTCTATACTATGTAAATGAAAAGCAAAATGCAACTTTGTGACTTTGTTACTGAACCCAATGTACTAAGAGCTTCTACAGAATTCTTATTCTGCATTTCTTCAATTTCATCCTCTAAAGCATTTAGAATGGCTCAGAAATTGTTTAACATGAATTTACAGCTTTCATATTGACAGTCCCACTTAGTACTATTTAAACATCTCATTATGCTACCAATTTTGATACCCAACGCTTCACAAGCTTTTAAGGTAGGAGAGTGATTACTGGGTTGAGAACAATACAACCGATATTGCCAACAATGCCAGAAACATATTGCTGATTGATATCACATTCCAAGTTGTTCAAAACTAGCAAACTTACAAGCAAAAGAGAGAGAGAATTAAATGTTTGAAAATTTATGTGTTATAATTATGTATGGTACTACCTATTTCTCAAGTGATTAATTCTGATAAAACACATTAATTATAATATTACATTCTAATATATGTTTCCTAAGGGGGCTGTGCAAGGTCATTTAGGGGCTCTCCATGTCCTCCCCTCTAGTTACACCTATGGCAGGTGGTATGAAAGTTCAGTGTTATTAAATGTTTTTGAATTATTTATAAATTAAATTTGTTTATTCATGTTTATAAAAAAGTGCTATCTGTCATAAAATTTTTCTATCTCCACCTATTTCTTTGATGTTTACAAATAATAATCTTACTTGTCCTCAATTTCTGAATTCCAACTGAATGTCCAGAATTACACATTCCCATCTTATTTAACCCAGGAGTGCTCGCAATAGATATGTGAGATCCAAGCCATGGCAATTTTATGTTCCTGAATTATTGCAATGCATTAGTGGTCTGATATTACATGTATTCCTTCATTGTACTTTTCTGGGATTGCCTGGCCTCTTATTTTTATCCTTTCGCTGAATCATTTCCAGTGAGGATGTTGAAACTAGATCACTGCGCTGCGTGATATCTGTCACATACATTGGGTGCCAGAGCATTGTGACCTCCTGGCCTGAGCAGTACTTGTCATGGCATTATTTTCAGCCGTGTCTACGACAAGTGCCTATTCAAAAAATGTAATCATTTACCTTATCTTCAATTGACTGTCACATTTTCTTACCAAAGAGAAAGAATACATGCAGGAGAAGTCTGTAAGAAAATGAAAAAACTTTGCAAAATGGAAAGAAAGACAACGATTTTCTAAATATTTTTGTGAGAAAGTAAAATATATATTTTTGTTTAGAACATGCCAAAATACTTTGTGGAAATTATATTTAATATTATTTCATAGGATAATATAATGTCTAATTTTTGTTTGCATGTACTTTGCCAATTTTTATATTTCCCGCCATAACTATTCACATAAGAATTCTGCAGTGTAAAATTCATTAACAATTGCTTTGGGGGACATGTACAATCTGAGTTAAATATGTATTTCAGTAAATGGACTTATAGATCATTCGAGGGTTAAAAATTGTTTGCAGTGTATTGAATATCAAAAGTGAATGTCTCTTTCAATTCTTTCTCATAGGGTGAATATTCATTATATTCTTATATTAAAATACTGCTTTACCTTTACTCATAATAGTGTATAGTAAGAGAAAACTAAAATCTGGAGCCCAGGAAAACTTGTGCACCTGCATACATCATATCTGTCATACACGATTGAAATTGTATATGTGACTGAATAATAACAATAATAATAATAATAATAATAATAATAATAATAATATATAATAAACATAATAATAATAAATTAATAAAATATACATTAATAATAATAATTATTATAATATTTATTATTATTATTATTATTATTATTATTATTATTATTATTATTATTATTATTATTATTATTATTATTTTTGTAATGGAGGGGGAAATCTTTTATAGATACCGGTGAAGCCGGTTATGTCGGACTCTCCATCATGGCCTACCGACTAAAACCTAACCTCCAATCTCTTGTGCCCTGAGTTTCCCTCCACGGAACCGTCGTCAGACATTACTTCATGGGGGGAGCAGGCAGGTGGCTGAGTTGTTTTTAAAGCTCAAGCCGCTTCACGGGCGGAGTCGTTCTTCTTTCCTTTTCATGATGAACGTAACGAACCCTTGTATGAGGTACCACTCTTTCTCAGACTTCAACATGTGCTGCACCATGTTATTTGGCGAGATGTCCTGGTCTAGCTCGCTGTTTAGCTGGATCCTCCGACTATCCCATGCTCCGCACTCGAATATCGTGTGCCTTGCGTCGTCGTTTACTTGTCCGCAAAACACGCAATTCGAGTCGTTTGCTCTTCTGAACCTGAACAGGTAGGACTTGAAGCAGCCGTGCCCAGAGAGCACCTGTGTGAGGTAGAAGTTTACCTCCCCATGACCTCTATTGAACCATGGTTCGATGTTTGGTATGAGTTCATATGTCCATCTACCATTTGTTTCTTTCTCCCATCTCTCCTGCCATGCTGATAGGAGAGACGTGCGTGCCCTCTCTTTTATGTCTTCTTTCAGCTTGCGTAGAGGTCCCGTGCAGATGTCAGTGACTCCCTTCGCTTCGTTATAAACGTCCTTCCTTTCTCTTGCCAGAAGGTCTATAGGGGGAACTCTGGCCAGAACCCCCACGGCGCTGTCGGAAACCGTGCGGTAGGCTGACGTTATTCTTAATGCTACCCTTCTTTGTGCTTGTGCGACCTTGCATCTCATGGAGGCTTTCGCGAGTCTGTCCGCCCACACTGGGGCTGCATACAGCATTTGTGATTGGACAGCACAAGCAATCAGCCTCCGTTTCGCCTCTCGAGGGCCTCCCACGTTTGGCATTAGCCTGGAGATATTGGCCCCAGTCCTCATTGCCTTATCGGCGATCTTGTTGATGTGAGGCCCAAAGTTGAGCCTGTGGTCAATCTCGACTCCCAAGTAAGTTAAATGTCGTCTCCAGTTGATAATCTCGTCATCCACTTGAATAATTGGGGAACGGAAAGATCTCCGGTCCGTAACCAACACAGCTTCGGTCTTCTCTACAGGCATATGTAGAAGTCTTCTGTCAAGCCACCTTTTCACCCTACACAGTGTTTCATTTACTTTCATCTCTAGTAAGTCGATGTTTTTACTATGACAGATGATAAGAGTGTCATCTGCGTACCCTATAAGTTGGGTATCTGAGGGAGTGTCCATGTGGAGTAGATTGTCGTACATGACATTCCACAAAAATGGACCCAACCTAGAGCCCTGGGGCACCCCACAAGTTACTTTTTCCTCTATTACAAATGTGTCCCTATAGACAATACTCCGCTCGTGAAGGTAGTCTTCGATCAGTCTCAAGAGGTATTCGGGGACCTTCTTATCTATCAAAGCTTCAATGATATCTTTCCATCTGGCGGTATTGAAAGCATTTCTGATATCAATGGCAACCAACGCACAGAATCCTTTCTTCCCTTCACCTCTTGTGGCTGACTCCGCAATCCTAACCACCTCAAGAATGGCGTCCGTTGTCGACCGTCCTTTCCGGAAGCCGTATTGTGAAGGTGACAAATCTATCCCTGCCGCCAAGTGCTTCTCAAGTCTTGAGAGGATTAGCCCTTCAAGTAATTTGCCCATGGTATCCAAGAGGCAGAGCGGTCTATAAGACGAAGTCTGATCTATTGGCTTGATACCCTTCCGAAGAAGAATAAGTTTCTGTTTCTTCCACCGCCTGTGGAATGTGCCCTCCCTAAGGCAGCAATTGAACAAAGATAACAGGCAGTCAGGATACAGCTCTACAACAATCTTGAGCATCTCATTCGGGATTCCGTCTATACCCGGCGCTTTCCCACACTTTATCGTTGATGCAGCATTCCGCAGTTCATTCAATGTGAACAAATCTTTTTCGTCAAGGGAAAAGTCCTTCGGTCTTTCTCTTACCCAGCGATTCCTTGTAGGAAAAAGATCGCATATTATTTCCCTCACCCAACGTGGATCATCTAGTCCAGGTGTCTTCCAGTCAACCTTGAGCTTCTTGGCCACAATTTTGTAGGCCAGGCCCCAAGGATCTTTGTCAATATCTTCTAAAAGCATCTTCCAGCATCTGGCTTTGCTTCTTTTAATTTCGTTTTTGAGTAGCTTACGACAACTCACGTACAGATCTCTAAGAAAGGGATTAGTCTTGGCTCTCGTCGCTAATCTTCGCGCCTTGATGCAGTTCTTGCGCAACTCCGCTATTTCAGACGTCCACCAATAGACTTGAGGTTTACTCCTAAGCCCTCTGCGTCTGGGCATCGATGCATTACACGCAGCTATCACTGTCTCTCTGGTTTCCCGAGCTATTCCTTCGAGGGAATCCGTACTTCTCATCCAGCCCATAGTCCTCATCAGCCTAGATTCCTCCAGGGAGGCTTTGGCCTTATCTACATTCAGCTTTTTTACATTCCAAGGTGCTCTGCCTTTGTTATATCGAGCCACCTCAGGGTAACATTTCTCATTAGTAGCGTAGGAAAACCCAATATATAGATGGTCGCTGAGCGACTCCTCCTCCAGTACTTGCCAGTCTTTAACGTTTCTGCTCAGCTTTGCGGAGCCTATGGAAATATCCAGGATAGAGGAGGCATTGCCACGTTGGAAAGTATACTTATCACCGTTGTTTAAAATAACTAAGTCATTTCTTGCAACAAACTCGCAGACTATAACTCCTCTCTTATCTGACCTAGTCTCCCCCCATTCTGGCGATTTACTATTGAAATCGCCTCCTATAAGTACTTCGCCTTTTGCCGACATTACGCTTGCTTCAAGCTCGTCGATATCCTTCTTATATTTCTCCAGCTGTTCGTTCGGAGAGAAGTAACAACTGTAAATCCTAACGTTATTCACTTCCACCCACACGAAACCAAACTTCGTCCGCTTGGATTCTTGTACACAAAGCTTCTTGTTAAGGATTATTATACCTGCTCTTCTTGAGGAGTCTTGGTACCACGTAGTTGCGTCAGATGTATCAAATTGTTCGCTGACTATCAACAGGTCAGCCCTTCTTTCAGCTGCGACCTGAGTTAGGAGGTCTTGCGCCTGCTTACTTTTCCTCGGGTTAATCTGAATAACCCTGAGCATACTTTTTCTTGTTTTTGTTACGAGCAGCGATAAAAGAAGTACATCTGTTACTACCTAGCATATGATTATCGCTCAGGTTTCTTCCCTTGCAAAGGATGCAGCGTACTTCACCTCTGCAATCCTTGGCGAGGTGTCCCACTACCCCACACTTATAGCAGGTGTTCCTCCTGTCAGGGCCCTTGCATACGGTTGATATATGACCGTAGTCAAGACATCTATAGCATCTATCTGCTATCTATTTGCTGTCTTTCCCTGATCCGACAGTTTATCCATCCTATTTTAATTTTCTCCTTTGCCACCAGGTCTGATGCTAACTCTGTTGGCAGAAGGACAGACAACATTTGTACACCGCCGTATCCCCGCCTCAATCGGCAGGAGTCGGCAATCTCTTCTGCCTGCACCTTGATACTCCGGGCTACCGTTTCCACCACTTCCTCCACAGTTAATGTCTCGTCGATGCCCCTGATTTCAATTATGCGTTTCGGTGTTAGCATATTCACCTTGGCCTGAGCACCAACCGCCTTTCCTACCGCCTCATTTAAGGACGTTATATTTCCGCTCTTGCCTAGAACAATGAGCAACTCCTTCGTTTGTGTCCTGCGGATAGACATGATCTCAGCCCCATATTCCTTAGGGTCTACTTCCTTCTTCATTTTTTTTATGATATCAGCGTAGGATTCTCCTTCCTTTGCCGACACTTTGATCGCTTGCTTTAGTGTGCGACCTCCTTGGAGCCTACCTGCTTCTGTTTCTTTCTTCCTGTTCTTCTTCCCATGTTCCTTCGGAACCTTCCATTCCTGTGTAGCTTCACTCCCGTCTGCTATTGCTACTATTTCATCCCCTTCCTTTTTCTCCTTTTTATCGTATCTACTACTTTCCATCGGTGGGCTAGGCGCGACCCTCTTCTTATTTTCTTGGCGAGCCAACCCTTTACTCTTTTCAAGTCTGTCAGCCCCTTTATGACTCGTGGGGCACTTCTGCAGTTGTGTTTTACTCACCAAGAGTTGGTCCCAGAACTCTCCTCTCTCTACTGTCATTGCTTGACACTTATTCTTGATCATATCAACCTCTTCTATGGCTTTGGTCAATGCTTCCTTCACCGTTGTGGGATTATTGCGTAGCATATTACTCCCAACTACGCTAAGATTACTGGCCAGACTCTTGATTAGTTTGATCTGGGCCATTTGCAGTTGTTCCATGCATTCCCATTTCTCCCATAACGAGTCGATATCTCCTCCCGTTTTTGCCCTTCTAAAGGCACTATCAGGTTCCGTAGACCTCCCGCCAGAGTGCTCCCCACCTGAGGCATTATCTGACATAGATGCCAAATGGGCCACATCTATGTCATTGCAGTCGTTGGTTGACGACGCCCCGGGGCCTGCTCGCGCACCCCTGGCCGCCGGTACTGGGGATCCGGGCCCCTGCACCGTAAGCTTTGATCCTAACGGACCTTCCATGCGACGGATTTTTATTAGGGTTCGCCATCCCAAAGCATTTTATACCTTCTGCCAGGTTGGAAAATATAAGTTAAATAAAAGAGTAGTGGAGAGTAGAGAAGTAGGAAAGTGAAGAGTAAGCACAGCAACAGAATAGAGAAGTAAGAGAAATGAATGACTCCCTAGCCCTCGAAACCTAATAGCGTCGGGGTCGAAATCACAAGGGGTCGAGAGTGACCAAAATAGGATAGTTGAAAGGAGTGGGCACAAGTAAGTGGAAGCAGTGCCGCACTAGGGGCCCTCCTCCTTTACCCGGGCTTGGGACCGGCAGTGACTGCTGTCATAATCATGCAGCAGCCACAGGCGGAGTTGTTGTTGTTATTATTATTATTATTATTATTATTATTATTATTATTATTATTATTTGCATTCACTCCCGGGTTAATAAATAAATAAATGTCACAATATGCTCCACGCCAATCCTTTGAAGTGATTCCTAATGATCTCTATTGCCCTAGTGTTTGCAGACAACTTTCAGAAAGAATTTGCATAGGGTATAATTTCTTTATTCCATTCTTCTCTATCCAGATTGGTGGCACATTTGAAGTATTCTTGTCAGAGGAATGAAGTGTTTTACAAAAAAAAATACATGTCCAAATAGCTACAAAACAACAATAACTGATTTTAATGCTCAAGTAGAACTCCTGCAAAAACAATCAAATTACAAAATTCAATTACCTTAATTGAGGTCCATTTTTCAACTCCTTGGCAGGAAGTTGTGTCCTTTTGTGTTTGTATTAAAGTAATTAAAATAGAAGTATGTTATGATAATTTCACAAATTTTTATTTATTTTAGTCTATTTTATTGAAATCTTATTTGAAATATATCAATGAATGTAATGAACAGGAACTTGGATTTATAGCAATTCCAACTATATTATAATTTTTCTATTATCAATATGAAATGTCATGTATAATTATTGGACGTAATTTAATATTAATACAGATATTAAATATTTTTCAGCTCTCATAAGTATATAAAATCTTAAACGAAATGAATCACAGGGGGGATAAATGTAGAACATGAGGTAATTACTGAAGGGTAGTTTATACATGTGTCACACATGTTTTACAAGGAAAAAGGAGAGTTGGAGAGCCTTTTGTATGCTACTTTTTATCCATTTTTTATTTCATCCATCACTTTATGTTCATTTCTTTTCTTTCACTTCTCTTTGTTCACAACTCGTTGGTCCTCAGCTTTTTCTTCCACCAAACCGTTTTGTTAATTGTTAAATTCTTAGATAAAGAACCCTTGAACATATGCATTTATATTATCTTTCTCTTGAACATATGCATTTAAGGAGAAATTGTCTGTTTACAGAGAAATAATGTAAGTAAGTGTAATATGTAGGGTCCTCTGTGAGAAGGCAATACCCTTCTCCTATTCCAGGGGCTGTACACAAAGCATGTAAATGGATTGCATAAGTGCACTCATAGCATGACTACCCTCATGTGACTACCTGCAATGAAAATTACATTGCATATAAATGTCATTTAATTCATTTAAAAATAAATCAGAACTTTTCTTCTAATGGTCTTATTATGAGTTTTATATTGTTTTTCAAAAATTTGTTGGACAACTGCAAATTTGTTGGTAAAGCAGGCACACTGAAGAAAGTGGGATTTCTTTCTTAAGAAGAGTGGGCTTATCTCCTAAGATTCATCAAGTTTTTAAATGACAATACGGTTTTTAACAATAACGGCAATAATGGTTTTTAACAGGCAATACATTACAATTAATTTGATTTCCAGTTTGATAAATAATGACCATCTGATGGGGATTCATGATGAGAATTAAGTGGTTTCTTCATTAAATGTTTTGAGAACTTTTGTTGAATTGAGATAACACCAAATTTGTATGCTTTTTTTATATATTCACAAAATATCAATATTAAATGGTTCCCTTGATTATATATTTTTCTTGGCTGTGTGGTGTTTTATTAATGTGCTTTCGTTTCAGGTTATGGCTAAGCCAATTGTGCCAATCCAAGATTCAGTTGAAGTTTCTGCAATTGCTTCATGCAAGAAAGTTGATGAAACTGTTGAGCCAATTGTATCTCCTAGAGAGAAAGCTCAAACAATTGTGCCAACACAAGAATCTATTCAGGTGTCTGAAATTCAAATAGAAGATACTGTGAAAGATTTTAATGATGAAAGAACAAAAGTAATTGCAGATAGAAAAACTCTGGTGCAAGAGTCTGTGTCTGTGTCAGAAGTCATGACTGAGCAGATAGCTAAGAAATTTACAGAAGAACACACAGAAGTAAAAGCAGAACATAAATTGTCAGTTCAAGATTCATTAAATGTATCAGAAATTATTTCAGATATTACAGTGCAAGATTTTGCTAATGAAGAGGTTGTGGAAGAGCGTGCAGTTAGGACCACATCTATTCAGAAACCTCTTGTTGTTTCAGAAGTACAGTCAGAGATAACTGTAAAAGAACTTAAAGATACACAAGAACTAGTGAAAGCTGACAAGAAAGTTTCAGTTCAAGAATCAGTTACTGTGTCTGAAGTACAGTCTGAAGATATTGTGGAAGAGCTTGCAGATATGACACCAAAATTACATCATGCAAAACCTGAAAAGAAAGCTCCAACCTCAGAGAAAGTTACATTAAGTCAAGTCAAAACTGAAGAGATAAAGCAAGATGATCAAGTGATTAGTAAAATTGTTCAAGAAAGGAGAGAACAAGTCACACAGTCAGAGGAAATAATTCACAAGGAGAATTTTACTCATGCTGAGGAAATTTTGAAAACAGAACAAACAAAAATTGCTACTGAAATTGAAGAATTAATGAATTTCATCCAAGCCAAAGAGTTTGGTCCTGGAGAATCACCTCTTCGAGATTTAGCATGCATTGGTTACTTAGTCCGTAATGGAATTACAGTAAATGAGATTACATCTTTATATCAAGCTGACCGCTTTCCAGCATTGCAAACACCAGTTGCTCAATCTGCTCTTGTACAGTTAGTGGAGCGTGAAGGTCATGGTGCTCTCATTTCACAAGTTCTTACAGAAGAAACAACTACCGATGAGGCAGTGGTTGGAGAAACTGTTGGTTTCCGGGCATTTATGCGAATGGTGGAGCTGAAACATGCAGCAGTTGAAGAAGTTATCACTCACTTTTCTCCTGAAGACTTCAGACCATGTGCATGGGAAGCTCAAGAAGCAGTTGAAGTCAGTATTTATTTTCTTTATTCTCTTCTAGCTTTTAGTCATGTGTAAATATATTTATATCAAATGAAATTCACTTGCAAAGCTTTCATCTAGTCTCTTATAAAAACACATAAATAAATGAGAAGCTGCATTCAATATCAGAAAACATTCCACCTATAACTAATTTTCAATGCAGTATTGTTAATATCAAAATAAATGTCAAAATCTTGATGGCAAATTTTAGCCCTGAACAGAAGGCATTGCCTTTCTTAAATCTGCACTAATATACATTCTTTGAAAAATTTAAAGATTTTCTGACTAACCTATTTTTAGACTATCTTTTTATAAACCAATATTATGTTTCAAAATACAAATATTTGAAAATAGCAGTAGTTGTACAATATAATTTTTCTAATTCGTTGTACCTCACTTTCAGTGTTATATTCTATCAAATTTTTCTTAATTGAACATCAGATATATATTGATGAAATTAAAGAATAAGTTAAGATTGAAGTTATGACAAATGTATTTGTCATATTTGTTACTTTCACGAAAAAATTTAATTTAAATAACATACTACAAATTAAGAAAACACAAGGCTGCAACAATATGCATTTTAGATATTTTTTAATTTGTGTTCATTACAAAATGTGTATAATATTTAATGTTTTGGTTTTAGTGACATTTATTTCCTGGAATAGTGAATATTTGTTTTCATTTATTTAATCAGACACAAAAAATAAATGCCTCAATTGGTGTGTGTTAATTGAATTAGAACTTTATAAAGTGCAAACTAAATCCTCATAATTTTCTGTGTTTTTGTGTAGAATATGTGTAAAAAGATAGTAGGATATACTATTCAAATGGAACTACATTGTTCCTACAGTTCCCTACAAGCATTTGTAGAAATTTTTTTATCTGTAATACAGACTGCCCTTTTACTACAGTACCTGGCCATTCTTCACTCATTTCATGATACTGCAACTTAATTTGGAATGAACGTACATTATTTTGTATAAAGTGTGGTATCACAGCACGAGCTGTGAGAAGTCACCATTTGTGTCCAGGCAGAATTGAATTCACCACTCCATCTTGCAGAAAATCTGTGCTAGTTTGTTTTACTTTTCTTTTGTTGTGCTGATATGCAATGATGTGAAGTTTTTAAGCATTCAAGATTTGTGGGTTGATTTTGAAAAGCAATACTGAGATCAAAGCTCTATGGGAGCCCCTTTCAACTCTAAATTGTGATGTAACATTCCTTTCAAAAAGAGAGGCTGCTTCACATTTCGTTGCAAAGTCACCATTGTGATACAGTGGCTAATGAAATAACTGCTATTAAGTGGAACATCCACTACAAAAAGATGCATTTCATAATAAATTACCAAATTAGAAGTTAAATGGTTATGACTAATAAAGGCATCTAAAACAAGACTGATAAAAGGCATTCTGTATACATTACTTATTTCTAGAAATAAATACATTAGGAGAATATTATTTTGAATTACATTGAGTGATTTTGCTAGTTTTCTTAAAGACGTTAAAAGATTTGAGTATTCTTGAGATTGTCAGTGTACCTGTCTAATTTATAAAACTGGTCTAGAGTAAAGTGTGAATAAAATAGAGTAGATTTTCTTTAATATAAATGGTCTAAGCAATTTAATACTCAATTGTGTGTATGTGTGTGTATCACATCAAACTATCTCCTCATCTCCTATTTTTCTCATTTTTTGTAAGAATTGTTGCAATTAATATACTAAACGTGAAATTTTAAAATATTTCTGCCTTACCTATTGATGTTGAGCGATATAAAGAAAATTTATATCTGTCATCTGTGTGTTTTCAGAATAATAGAAGCATGAATAACTTGTTTTCTTGCAGTTTTAGAATGTTTAGACATTTCATAACATTGAAAATATTTTAACCATTTAACCATAATGCTGTATACATTATTTGTGTTTTGAAATAAAGTCATATGGAGAATATTATTTTGAATTATATTGAGTGATTTTGAATGTTTTCTTAACAGCATGAACAGATTTGAGCATTCTTGACTTTGTTGGTGTATCTAAGCTATAAAATTGACCTTGTGTAGTGTAAAGTGTGAATAAAATAGAGTAGATTTTGTCTTAATTTCCTTTAATATGAATGATATGTTTAGTATAACTCAAATGTTCATATCATACTTGTCTTTCTAAATCTTTTTTGTAAACATTGTTACAATTAAAATAACAAATATTGTATTTTTAAACATTTCTATGTTTGCATATGGTTAATGACAGATGTAAAAGAGTTTACATCTGTTCATCTGTGTGTTTTTAATGTAACAAAAGTGTGTATAACTTAATTTCTTACAATTTCTGAATGTTTTCATATCAATGAAAATATTTTAACCATATAACTAAGGAAGCACTAATTTAACATGAAATAGAATGGAATTAGGCATTAAAACAAACATTTTTTGGTCATGTTTCACCCATCCTCTAATTAAGTTACTCCATACAATTGTGTCAGCATGTACATAAATATTAACTGGAATTAGTGTAATATAGAATTAAGTATTTGAACTCTTGAGTGAATAATGAATTTTTCTTACAATTACTCTTTTAAAATTCTTTTTCCACCAACAAACATTTGAAAACGAGGAGTCACTATATTTTAGCAGTGGAGTACAAATGAAGAAGCAATGTAAGGTGTGAAAAAGTGACAAGAGTCTCATCTGAATTACATATCTTAGGAATTTAAAAAATAGTAAACAAACATTATTCCTTTGATGTATATGTTGTTATTTACATTTTTTAATTTTTTCAAATACAAGTAACCTCTCTATGGAATGCTCAAGCAATAATTAGTGAGTACATTAGATTTAGTGGTGTCTTCAATTTTAAAAATTTCCCTTGAGCCAAATGTTGCTCTTCTACATATTTAGTATACTAAATTAAAAGTTAAGTCTGAATAATAACTTCAAATAGGGAATAATTTTCAAATTTCAATTTTAATTATTAATTTAATTGGCATAGGAAGAGTTTTATAACTAATGTATAACAAATTCAATAGTCAATTTATTTCTTCAAAAATCACAAACAAGTCACACCAAAATATTCCTATCTGTGAATAAATAAAACTGATTTTATTTTAAAACTACATATTTTACATGGAATAATGTGCTGCAAAGAAATGTAGACCCATTCTAAAGAAGTCAATTGTGGTCTAATTATATAATTGTATTAATTGAATGTGAGATCATTAACTTCACTACATATCTGGAAGCTAGGAAT
This sequence comes from Teleogryllus occipitalis, assembly GCA_011170035.1. Lineage (NCBI taxonomy): Eukaryota > Metazoa > Arthropoda > Insecta > Orthoptera > Gryllidae > Teleogryllus > Teleogryllus occipitalis. The sequence goes on from BLKR01004176.1 coordinate 58,903, forward strand.
ACACAACTTGCATTAAGTTCTCCAAGATACAAGTTTCTCTTTAAAATGTGTTACAAGTAATATAGGTACTGTTCACTTTCCAGGACTTTTGATAATAAATTCATAAATGTCTAGGTTGTTGACAAAGGGATGGTGCAGGAGAAAACGCAAGTCACACAGGAAGCTGAAGTTTTAGTTCAAGGTAATTTTCACATTATTTGTACTGTTTGATAACTTAAATAGTTATTTCTATAACTTTGTGTTGTAACACTATCCTTAACAAGGGCAGCTTCAGAGGGGGACCATGATCTGCCTTGAAGAAGAAAAGATATTTTCAAACCGTTAAAAATATGCTTCAAAGTAATATATTATGCTTGATTTTTTTAACAACCTATTAGCAATTGATGTATTTTGAAAATATAATATTTTTAATATTTTCTCTGAGTTCAAATACAAACTATGTATAGAATAAAAGGTACTACTAGTTAAAAGACTCATAAAAATGTCATTTAGATGAGGATTTGGTAAGGATATTTCCATGAATTCTTTTTTATTTCCTTTAATTTTTTCTTAAAAATTTCCTTAGTAAATATTTTCTGAAGGTCCATGGTGTCATTGCCTTTGGTCGATGACAATGGTTATGTCTTATTGGCAGTATAACAGAACCACAGGTGTGCACAGCCTAAAACAGGTGGGGGAAGCAACTACATTTCTGGACCTCCTATGGGTCCCCTTTTCCATTAACTTTTTTTATTTACGGTAGCATTTTGCCACTAAAGAAATGAAACATACTAGAAGGGGCATAAAATAAAAACTTTAATGATACAATTAATACATACAATTGATTTTATATTGAACCATGTACAGAATTGACAGATGGTTTTGACAGCTTCTCCTCCAAATATTATGTATCAATTACTAATGTGTCTGCTTAAAAAGGGGAAATCCAGGAATTGATCATATTTATGAAAATAAAATGTTAAGAAAATGTTTTATTACGTAGGACGTCGGGGACCCTTTCAAAATTTTCAGGAGAGCTATGTCCCCCCCTCCCCCCGTGCGCACACCTATGAATCGAACCTACATACTATCCGTGCCATAACCTTGTTATACATATTTCACACACTTGATTGTCAAAAATGGTACATTTTTTATGTGGTAAAAGTAATAAAAGTGTTAAGTACACCAAATAAATATACGATAAAGGCCCTAAAATCATTTAATGCACGATTTTGCTCAAATTGCACTACGTATAATCTTTCCAATACACTACACTTTGAATAAAATCAATATCAAACCGTGTTGAAGTATACCTATGGCGTTTTTACTTATTCATTGTTTCAAAAGTATAGGGAATCTCCTTTGCCATGTTATCATTAGACAAATTGTACTGCTCACAAAGAATTTGTTTTAGGACAGAAAAGTGTATGACGTTCTGTGATGTGATAAATGCAGCTTTTCTGCCGAAAACTATGCCTTCTTTATTCACACCTTTTCTCTGCACAAAAGCCAGGAAATCCCATAATTGAATTCAGAATATTACGAAACCTTCATGTACTAGTTGGGCAGTGAGACTGAAGTGTATTTCACAGACTAGATGATGTGAGACTCTTATTGGAGGAATTTGGATATTGAATAGTGAAGTTCGTTAGGTAACTTTTTTTGGGGGTGGGGAGGGTTAGTTGCATCACATCCTCCTTTACTTCAGTAGAGGAGGCCATGGTTACATGCTCTCCCCATGTTGAAAGTTTATAGAAATGTCACAATTATGTGAAATGCTTAAATAATAAAATTGATATAAAATCAAATATTTTCACATGAAACATCTTCAAATTTCATTCAAAAACCATTTCTCAAATAATAATTATAAAAAAAGTGGAAATCTGATGCTTAATTACATGAAAGATTTCTTTCTACACTACGAAATAATCTTTCTCGGAAATGTCACATCCGCCTCTGGCAAGCTAGACAACTTGCTGGGATCAACTTCTTGACAGGCTGTTGGACTGCGATAGTTTGACTCAGGGGATAAATTTTTCACATAAGTGATACAGTGCTCATTACATCTCCTGAGATTTATTATGCATGGGATACTGAAATGCCAACAATTGATAAGTTACTATTATCCTCGGGTCTTTTAGAATACTTTATGCAAAAAAGGAATTTTATATTTCCTTATTGTCAATAAAACAGAAAAAACGAATAACAATAATAATAATAATAATAATAATAATAATAATAATAATAATAATAATAATAATAATAATAATAATAATAATAATAATAATAATAATAATAATAATAATAATAAATTTAAAGAAGCAAATCTAAATGTTGGAGGAAACTTACAGACGATCTAGGAAATGGGGCATTGCCTACAAAATAGTGACGAAGAAATTTAGGACAGACACCTGTTTTAGACGTCCCACGCTGGGTGAAGAAAGTAATAGGCGACCTCTTCCCTATTAGGGATCGCTGGAAAAGACAAAGACCGAGCGGCTTTCCCTTTGACGGAAAAGATCAATTTACGCTGGAAGAACTGCTGACTGCCGTGACGACCACGAAATGTGGAAAAGCGCCGGGATTCGACAGGATCCCGAACGAGATGCTGAAGATCGTGACAGAGCAGTGCCGAAATGCTTGTTATCTGTGTTCAACTGCTGCCTTAAGAATGGAACATTTCCAGCGCGGTGGAAGAAACAGAAACTCAATCTTCTCCGGAAGGGCGATAAGCCCGTGAATCAGACTTCGTCTTTCAGACCGCTTTGCCTTTTCGATACCATAGGCGAGCTACCTGAGTGTCTAATCCTATCAAGATTCGAGGGACATCTAGGGTCAAATTTATTTCCGAAACGAAGGATGCCATCTCGAAGGTGATCAGTATGGCAGAATCCGCCAAGCGCGGTGATAGGAAGAAGAAAGGATTCTGTGCGCTAGTGGCCAGAAATATCAGAAACGCCTTCAACTCTACCAGGTGGAGGGACACATTGAAGCACTGGTAGACAAAAATGTCCCGGAATACCTCCTGAGAAAGATCGAAGGTTACCTTCACGAGAGAAGAATAGTTTACTCATTTGCTGGAGATGAAAGTGAACGAAACCCTTTTTAGTATAAAAACGTGGCTTGACAGGAGACTCCTACTTATGGCTGTGGAGAAAACTGAAACAGTGTTGATCACGGACCGGAGAGAATTCCGTTCCCCAAATATTCGATTGGGGAACGTAAACATCAACTGGAGTCGCCAAATAATCTATCTGGGAGTCGAGATCAAGATCAACCACAGATTCAGCTTTGGTCCGCACATTAACAAGACAGCGGACAAGGCAGCGAAGACATGTTCCGACCATTCCAAATTAATGCCGAGTGTGGGGGTCCAAAAGAGGCGAAACTTAGAATATCTCGTGCAGTTCATTCCCAACTGTTGTATGCGGCCTCAGAGTGGGCAGGTAAACTAGGTAAAGCTTGCCTGAGATCGATGTACAAGCAAGTGCAAACGAAGTTGGCGCTGAGAATAGTGTCAGCCTACCGCACGGTCTCTGACAGCACAATAGGGGTAATGGCTAGTAGACCTGTTGGCGAGAGAACAGAAAGTCATCTATGACGAAGTGAAGCTAACTGACCCCGTTCGTGACAAACCTCTGGAGGAGATCAAGAAGAGGGCATGGACTTCTCTCCTGGCAGAATGGCATCAGAGGTGGGATAGCGACACCTACGCGATGATACCACGTATCGAATCGTAGTTCAGTAGAAGCCATGGGGAGGTAAATTACTACCTTTCCCAAGTACTCTCAGGACACGGTTGCTTTAAATATTATTTTTTTTAGATTTAAAAGAGCCGCTGATCCCAAATGTGAATTTTGTGATTACGAAGACGATGATGCCATGCACACTATATTTATATGCGTTGCATGGGATCCTCAGAAAAGAAAACCCAACGTAGCCTCGGACACGGATGTCTCCCCGTCAAACATGGTGAAAATTATGCTCAAATAAAAAAAAGAGTGGAGCATAATTCAAGAGTTCACCTCATTCATTATGAAAATGAAAGATGAAAGAATGCGTAATTAACTGTGGTTACAGCCCAGCTCACCGCCTGTCTCTCCATGAAGTAATGCCTAGCACGGTTTCTGTGGAGAGAGGTATGGGCGAAAGAAGATAGGTTTTCTTAGTGGGGGAGGGTTCCACACACCAGGGATAGCTCATCTTTATCCCTGACGGTGCATAATGCATTTTCCCCTCGGCCAAAAAATAAAATAATAATAATAATAATATACCGATGGCAGAATTTTCGACACTAGCGTGTCAGCTAGGTCGAATTCAGTCGCTGTCTGGGGAAGAATTCTAGAGGCCGACTGCTCTATCGGTAGTTCTCTGATCAACTCCAGACGAATGCCGGAGCAGTACCCTAACGGGCCACGGACCGCGCGCGATCTTTCCTTCCTCTTCCTTGTCCTATCCTTACCCCTTACATACACTTTCACTAACATGCACTATACTACCACACATGCCGGGAGACCGGTCGGGAGCTTAGAGCTTGTCCTGGTTGAGGCGATGCCTTGCTGATGGGAGATACCTGGGTGGGGAAACCCCGTTAGCAGACGGTAGGTCGGCGCCGGATCTCGCCATCCAGAGTGGGAAGATCGCCACCTCATCTCGATAAAAAAATACACTACACTTACGGGACTAATGACTTGTTAGGACTAAGTTAGTTGACGTGCTCGGAATCATTAACAACCAACTAGTAATAATATGTATTGTATTCATAACTAGACAAAGAAACTTGCAATATCTTTGGCTAACTTGTTTACTAAATGATGCATCAATTACCCCGCGTATTATTTTAATTTTAAACATGTGTATTATTCTTTATTTTAATTTATTATTTTAAAAATATAAATATTCTTACAAATTAATATAAATGACAATGGTTGAAGTTTATTCTAATTTTAATGTTATTTCGGTTATATTGTTTACTTAATTACTAACGGAATATTTAGTATTTTAGAAAATTATCAAAAAATATCTAGTACTTAACGCTCATGAAACATATGAAACTATTAACTACTCCCGTGGGTTCTCCGGGTGGTGTTTATAAGTAACTATTAATTACTCCCGTGGGTTCTCCGGATGTCGATGATACATAAGTAACTATTAAATACTCCCGTAGGTGCTCCAGACGGCGCTCTTGAAACGGCGCGGCGCCACAAACTATTTAACCTGACGTAACCTAGAGTGGCGTTTTTTTAAATTTCAAATATTTTGTACGAAAGTGCTAGATTGTTACTTTATTTTATATTTTACTTCAACAAATGGGACATAAATCAAATTAAATATCAAACATGCCATCCACGTGCCATAGTGCTACGTGGCACTGCCATGGTCACGTGCTATCACGTAAATCCTGCAAACCTCTCTTTATTGAACTTGGAATTTTACCATTGCCTTGCATATTTATTTATGAATCTTAATTTTTGTCAAAACTGACTTATCGACGAGTACATATTTTCATGCAATACTGATATTTATAATTACACACACATTTATTGAGCTCTTTTCCTGGTTGTGGCAGGAGTAGAATTGATTACTAATTTGTTAGCAATATTAAAAAATCAAATCTGTAGTTCTTTTATCGATGCAAAAATGTTTTATATAACTAGGAACCGAAAATGTCTAGTTTTCAAATGTTGCTAATCTTGCTTTGTTGTAACTTTTATTTATCGTTCAACTCTTTATTGCTAAAAGGTGTGAAAAAGATTCTGGTGCTCAAGAAAACGTACGCAGATACTACTTCTCCCCCATACGTCACATACAGTTCTTTGACAAAATAAATAAAATCACACAACAATTATTATTTGTGAGAAATCTCAAAAGGTCACCGCTTCGTGAATTCGTTGGTTGGTTGGTTAGTTGTTAGTGATTCCGGGCGCGTCAACAGGTTAGGTCATTATCCCCGTAAGTGTATGCATGGTTTCCCTCGGGAGATGGCGGCGATCTTCTCCCGCTAGATGGCGAAATCCGGCGCCGACCTACCGCCGGCTAGCGGGGTTTCCCCCTAACCAGGACTCTCCCACCAGCGGGGCACCGCCCCAACCGGGACAAGCTCGACGGTCTCGACGAATATGTGATAGTGTAGTGCATGTTAGTGAAAGTGTGTGTGTGTGTGTGTGTGTAAGGGGAGAGGATAGGACAAGGAAGAGGAAGGAAAGATCGCGCGCGGTGCGTGACCCGTTTGTTAGGGTACTGCTCTGGCATTCGACTGGTGTTGATCGGAGAAACCATGGAAAACTACCGATCAGAGCAGCCGGCCTCTAGAATTCTCCTCCAAACAGCGACTGAATTCGACCTAGCTGAAAAGCTAGTGTCGAAAATCCTGCCGCCGTCAGGACTCGAAGCTAGGACCTCCCGGTCAGAGGCGCTGCAGTGACATCAGTTGATACACTGAGCTACCGCTCCCGGTCGTGAGTTCGTCTAGAAGGGTACGAGAAGAAGAGGGAAGACTTTACGTCCATGGCGTACACCGCCTCTCCGTGTGCGAAATACAAGGCAAGACGAAATACCAGGAAATCGGAGTCATCCTGAGCGAGAGCTAGTCTGCTTGATAAAGATAGTGCCATTAGTGAACACTATGGAACAGAAAGTAAATTACTGCGCCAGTTCGATTTTGACACCGTCTTATCCATAAGAGACGTACACAAACCAACACAACGTTCTTTATACAGCGTTAAATGGGCAGGACAATCCTTAGGTGGCTCAGCGGTTGAGAAAGAGGCCGGCAGATAGCACTCCACCCTGGGCGTTTGAAGAGAGTATTGATAGAGCATAGAAGGAATAAATGCTCCTTCAAAAGAATTACTATAAAAATATTTTGAAGAAATATTAATATTAAAGATATTTTATACTTATATTTGTAGTGGAAATTTTATTTCCCTTCCTTTTATTGGCGGTGCCAAGTCACACTGGCACTACCCTAAAAGCCGCCACTGGTTCGACGTAAATTCAACCTGCTTTCGAACGCAGCTTTCTTACTTCCGTGACAACGCCTGCCATGCAGCGAACGCACCGTTGAAATGTGCTTAATGAGGCGTTGGCTGTCTGCAATGCTGAACGTGATATATGCCAGGACTTATTACTGTCCATTTTTTCACTCATCAACTTTTTTAGGTTTTGACTCACAAACAACTTCCCAAAGATCATCGTCCACAAGTACGACACAGTTCAATAGCCCTTTTCTATAGTGTTCAACCTGCGCGCGCGTTCAAAGGCGAAAGCACGTGTTTAACATGCGGACAAGATAATCGTAATTTATCTCGGAGCGTGATCTCATAGATTAAGCTAACCTGAAAAAATCGTCGCAATTAGCTTTTTATTGTACGTGAACAAAGTAAACACAGCATCTTGCACAGCTAATCGCACCGTTCTTAACCCGTTCTGACGAACTGCAGGAACTGAAAGATCCGCGCGGCACAGAGCAAGCGAGGCAACAACGCCATCTGGCAGAATGTCTGTTAACTCTAATTTCTAACATTTGGATTGCGACAAGCGCTTCCCAACAAATAGTAGTTTATGCAATTAGTTTATAATGTTAAGCTTTATTGCATGAGTACATGTTTTGAAAACGAGCGACGTTAGGAGCGAGTTTTCAAATTTGTACGAATGCAATAAAGCAACATTATAAACGAGTTGCATACGCTATTTTTTTGTATAACAGCATTATAAATTTACAAGAGAATCAAACTTAATTTCGCGAAACAACTTTCTTCTGACGTCTCGGGTGCTTGACATCCAACGCCCTCTGGAAATCAAATTCAAGATGGCATTGTTGACATCCGTGCGAGAAAACGGTGGTCGGCTGTTCCGTCTTCTTCTACCTCCCCACGATTCTCTCGCTACTATTGGCTGAATGTGTGATGACGCAATCATTCGTGCAGTAAAATCTAATACGTCATCATTTGTGCCGTAAAAGACCCTTTTATGAACGATTTCTTGCCCCAGAAAATGACGTTTATAATGCTGGTATACAAAAAAATACATTATACAGGTGGTCTTAAAAGGAGTGTAAAAGCCAATAGGGTTGTAATCGAAACTAGTTTTTAGCAAGACATCTTCCACAACGTTTTTCATTATCTGATTTAGTTCCAAGGTTATTTAGTGTTTCATACAGAAAGTCACATAATAAATATTACTAACTTACGGGACATGCAGGGGGTTTTAAGATGATCACATTTTTTCCAAGGAATAAGTGGTGAGAAATTTCATTTAACGGAAATTACGCAGGTGACATGCATTGCTGTTCCCTTTGACCGTCAGAATGTGACAGGCAAACTCCGATACATTGTGAGTTGCTTACTAATCAGGGGCAAATATCACATTGCTAACATAGATATATAAAATTTCCCGCCATATTTATTAGGGAAAAGTGATCATCCCCGATCTGCTTGCTTGTCCTAGAGTTTTGTAACATTTATTTTGAGAAACATGTCCTACCGAGTGCGCTACTCTTTATTTGTCCCTTTTCTCAGCAATTGTTAAGCATGTCGCTTTCGTGAAACAAAGCATTCGAAGTTACGTGCGAAATTATATGATCCAATTTCTACAGCAAGTGTCGCGATACAGCTTGCCCCAAAAATTGCGCATATTTCTGCAGTAAATATTTTCTAGAACACCCATATAAAGAAATCGATGGTGGAGCCGGGCGCAATGAAGCGCATCTGACTGTTTCGTTAGGAAATTCAGTGAAAAAATCATCCTTTTCTGCATATTATATTTCGAAAACTTGTGGATTTTATAAAACGAAATATATGCATTATATTGCGAAAATTAAGACAAATATGGGGAAACGGTTTTCATTAACTGTTGGAACCTTCTTTAAGTTACATCCTGTACCAAAAGTGACATCCTTTTTGGTCCACCTGTATAATATTGCATGCATTGAGTTGTACTAATCAACTACAATAATAGATTAATAATTTTGTGCTTCTACATGATCTTAAAGGACAAAATACATTATTTGTCAATAAATGTTAAAAGTCAGTACAGCACCTTTCATACCTGAACTAATATCTAAAGTAGAACAAGCAAAGAACTACAAGCGAACGTGTTTTTACATTTCAGAGAAGAGAAAACAAAAGAAGAAGACAAAGCAAAGACAAGAAGTGGAAACAGAAGGTTTGGAAAATACATTATCTTCCTGAATTTATTTAACAATGTAGCTAAGTTTCAAATGCTGAATATGATCTGTACGTTCCTTGTCATTATGAAAAGGGAAACTCCAATGTATATAACACCTTAAGTATTCACAGGAGTTTCGCTTTCACAAGGATCCTATAGCTCATTGCAGCTTTTAACAATTTCTGCATGATTCACTTGGTGCGGTTAGAATTGTACCACATTATGTTCATAAATTAAGACAAAGAATGCAAAAGTATTTCAAAATTATGCAAAAATTAACTTTCAAAGTGATGTAAAAAGCATTGTCACATGTAGAATAGTGATTTCACTTCATATTTTATGTGATTTTCCCAGATAACATGCACTAGTAATGTGCTCGTAATGTGTGTATGATACCCGTACGAATGTGTCAAAAAAGAACGAAAGGAAGGGACAAGGAATTATATCAATAATAACGCATTTTTTTAAATTAAAGAAACAGCTTCTTGTCCCTTCCTCTTCCTAAAAAATTGGCTAGAGAGAGGCAAGTTTTGAGAGGCGAACGAAATAGATCTTTGGAAGGCCAGAAGATTGTTTTGAGGGCAAACTGTTGAGTGAATGGATACACTTAGGGATGAACGGTTGAATGAGAGAGAGAAAAAAGGACAGGAATGGAAATGTGAAATGAGTAAAAAGGAAAATGGATAAGAAAAGAAGATAACTTGCAAATATATTTTGCAAGTTATCTTCTCCAACTTCAAGCAGATGTTCACAGACACACATGATCACTTTTGTCAATGAAGATATAGCGGGGAAATTGCATATAACGGAGATATATGCTTTTGAACAAATGGCATTTGCCTCTGATTTTTAGGCAACCCCGTTTACACAGATATTCGAAAGGGACATAAAATCCCATTGGCTGTCAGAACGTGACCTGCCGTACATTTGTGCACATGGGATTGCCTAAAATTAAGGGCCAAAAGTCATATGTACAAATGCATATCTCTCTGTTACATGCAATTTGCCACTAATGTTCATTGGAAAAAAGTTCATTTTCTACCCCTCTACATGCCCTAGAAGTTTGTAACATTTATTCTGAGACACCTGCATATATCGTAAAACTCTGTGGAAATCTTTCGAAAACGAGTGAGACGCCTAGTAAATATATACAACATTATATTTAATTAATTATTAAAAAAGTAAGTACACAGGTAGTATAAATACAAGTAATATATTGAGTAGGTAACTCCTACTAGGTAGCTCATGATTTCTGAAAAACTAGTAAAGCATGGCCTAACCCAGGATTTTATTTCATAATGATGATCGGCTATTGATGTGCAATAGAACTCAAAAAAGAATCTACACAAGACTCATCTCATTTCGGCCTATATCTCTCTAACAAGTGCTCAAATTAGGATATAATTAAGGACAAAAATATGCCTGTATTACAATGTGGTCCACTTGAAACATCATTTCAAGGAACACAATAGTTATGTTAAAGTTTGTTTTTTGTAAACTTTGTACTTTACCTCAGAAAGTGAAACTAAACTTCACCCGGATCCATCTTCACCTGATACATCGCTCACCGCCATGGACGTCTCTCATACGTCAAAGGGAGTGAATTAAATGGTAGTACCATACCTCCTCGAAATTTTGGTTTCAGTCACGACTACACTTTTATTGATTCATTGAAGTTAACAGGGTGCATTCCCTATATTAATGAAAATATTTTTTTAAATGCCAATTCCATTTTTTAAAAAATTGAATTTTGATATTTACTGACTTGATTTTTTGTCGTTGTTGTTGTTATATAAAGTTTCGAGATTGGAAGACTCCAGAGTAAAGGTTACTCGGACAGTAGTCAAGGAGCCTGCGGCTACGGTTAGAGCCACAGAGCACTTATACTTATTATTACTTATTATTTGTCTATGGTTAGAGCAGTGGTGGCGAGAAGCATGGTCCTCTTCATTATAAGAGAAAATGGAGACTCGTGGGGTTGCCCTACAATTCGGGAGCATCTTCATAAATTCCTTTCCCACACATTTTAGTCTATTGCAGGACAACAAAACAACCATTGCCTGCACTATATTATCGTTTCAGTCTCACTGTTTGATAACTTCAAAGATGCTTCAATAGCGTTGTAGTACGTTTATTGAAAGTGTATTTGGTAAAAAATTAAATTAGAGTAAAACTGCTGGATGGTCTTGAAAAATGCTGCAGGGTTGTCATTCAATGCGAGAATTTCGTGCTGAGCGACGTTATTGCTCAGCCGTAAAAAACAATCGCTCATAGCACGATGTCACCGCCAACTGTGGGGAAAGGAACTGAAAGGTTTCTCTATTACAATAAGCGAAGTTTCCTCTTCCGTTGCCCCGCATTACTGCCCCTTGCACCTTATCATTGTATCAGCGACGGAAAAGGTTTACGAATTAAACGAACAGCCGGCACCGCGTCTTTCAAAACTACTTTTCACATTAACATGTATTTATTTCGAGTATTTCAATTTCAGCACTAATTACTTTGTCGATCTCTCTAGAAATTTTTAAATAGATTTTTATAAGTGAAATTTTGCAAACGTTCCTCCCTTCTTGCTATTGTCACATGTAGGTCTGCAATGTTAATGGGACCTGAAAGTCAATTGTCAGATTTGGAACTAATTTGTATTGTAGGGAGTTGTAAATAATAATAATAATAATAATAATAATAATAATAATAATAATAATAATAATAATAATAATAATAATAATAATAATGATAATAATAATAGTGGTAGTAGAAGAAATTTAATAATAATAAACAACAAAAATAATATCCAAACAGACAAACAAAGAAATAGATTAATAAATAAAATGTAAATCAATCAATCTTAAATTTGAAATACCTCTTAGAGGAATGTATTCAGTGATATACATGATGAAGTCTAAATTTTAGAGATATTTGTCACCTCTTTGTCTTCTCCTCCAGAGCCTACCCAAAGACAATTTTGCTAGGATTTTGCTACAATATAAGTGGTAACTAACAGTGAAATCATTGAGAGTTTTGGAAAATTGTCTAGAGTTCACATTTTAAATGCTGAATAGGATTTTGAAAGGATCAGAATTGTAGTAGTTGGTTGGGATGAGGAGGCACACTTTTTAATTGCAGATATTACAGGTGGTTTCAGAAACTATTGTTATTTAAGAGACAATATTATGAGGAATTCCTGATTTTCTCATCCACTATTTTAACTAACTTAAATAAAATGGATATTAATAAAAAGTTATATCTCAAAGGGTTTTAGTTATTATATGCAATATTTTAATGCTTAAATATGAACACTTGCTTTGAATGTGATCGTAAGACATGCCATTCCTGTCAAATATGTGTGGATGTTGGGATGTGGGAATCAAGGATGAATATGAACAAAAAATTTCTCTTTTAATTAAAAAAAATGGTTTCAGTTTTTTCGTGAAATCAAATTGTCATTAAAAATTAAAATCTATGTGGGAATGGTTCCTCTCTTCACATTCGCATAAAATAAGTTTCATTTAGATGTGTATGCAAGTAAAAACAAGGGAAATATTTTGTTGGATGGATGAGCCAACAGGCAGAGAGAATATGAAATGAATGGACAGAAGTATGCACACATGGAAGGATCAATGGGTGAATGCTTGAATATTTTGGTTGGGAGAAAGACAGAATTGTATATATAATTATCTTCCTTCCAAACCTGCAATTCTTTTTCATTATTGTAGCAGAAAGTTTATTGTTTTCGATCTTCTTTTGGAAGGAATGGTAAAATATTTGTGCATAAATAGTGATGGATGTCGCTGTTGAACTGTTGGAAATGTCTATTACTAACATATTAGAGAAGTTAATAATCCATTTGTGATGTATTTTTTTGTTGAGTTCTACACTCTGCAGTATCTGAGTATATTGATAATATATAAGGCACAGTAATTGTGTAGTGCCTGATAGTATTAGTAATTATGGCTAAAGCTTGTGTATCGTCATAATCAAGCATAATAGTGCAGAAGCTGTAGTGTCATTACTTATATTACTTCTGTGTATCTCTTTTCCAGTTTCAAGTCTGTCATATTCTTAATCTTCAGATTTGTTTAGATGGTCGTCTGGTTTGACCTCTGTAACACAATACATTCTTACACTTTCTTCTATTATTGTAACAAATACACATTCTCTTAATGCATATTTACTTTCCTTTTTGTGGCTTTTATTGCTTTTAATAATGTTGAATTATGATATATGCTTGAGTATGCTAAATGCTTTATATTCTATGGCCATGGGGTGAGTACATGTGTGTTATTTATGTATGAGTAATAATGCTTTATTTTTCACTTAAGTATACCTTTCTGTTTGAATTTTCAGTCAATGAATGATTCATTGTTTCGAAAGTATTAAATGGTCAAAGAGAACAAAAATATTTACTTCCTCATTCAAAGTTTTATTTCTACTTTCTAATATTCATATATTTCCATTTTTACCACTAACCTTTGTTGAAAAATATATATTTTTATCATCCTGTACTCATTCATTCTATTTATTGCAATCTTTTAATAATTTAGACAATAGTATTATCTCTGATATTTTATTTTTCACAAATTTTTGCTTTTTTTTTTTGCTTTTTTCTGCTGTTATAAAACTGTAGTATATATATATATATCAATTTTTCTATGTTCTTTTTGATTTATTAGTGTATAATTTTTGGCTGTAGATCAGTTTTTACAGACCTAGATTTGTGAATATTTCTTACTGATTTGTAGCTTTATGGCTCACAATAAAGAGTAAGGATTTCATGTTTCACTTGCATTTTAAATTTAACTAGAATTGAACATTGACCCGATCCATTTCACTGACTCTGCAGCCACCATAGCAGTTTGAACTTCTTTCTTTTGTTGGAGAATTTTAAATATTAATTAACATTGTTTAATTCTTTGAGTCGAAAAAGAAGGAAAATAAACAAAATTGTAATGAATATGAATGCAATCTTTTAAATTTTGTTTGTCTAATCAGATAATTGGTATTGCTATGGTGTCAATCAAATATGGTACAAACTCCATTAAATGAAATAATGTTCCCAGCAAATTGCACATAACATAGAAAATAAATCAAATTAATTATAAAGATGATTCTCTTAATGACTACTAAATAAATCTTGCAATTTTTTAATACAATTTCAATTAAATTACAATTAAATAAAATGCATTAATAAAGCTATAAAAATTAGTAAATATAAAATTTTTCAGTGAAGATTTTACCCATTATTCCTTTTATTATTGACTGAAAATTTAGAAGTAATTCTTGCAGCTTTCCTAACACTTCCTTTCAATTATAAATCTTCTCATCAATTATCTTTAAAGATATTGATTATTTTGGTAGTAGAAGACCAGCATATTCAGAATGATCAAATGTGTATAAATAGCCTAAAGAAATATCGGAATGAGTATTGAATATTGGCCATGTATTGGATTCATATGAAGATTTTAATTCAGTCATACTTTTTGGGAAATGTATGATCTGCCTTCATGCTATGAAGTCTTTCTTGCAGTATAAGAACTTTAGGAAATAATTTGTCAATGAGAAAAAGGTAGAATGAGTGTTCTTTTTATAGAAGTATTGTGAATTCAAACAAGTATGTGTATGAAATTTTCTTTTGATTTGAATAACTAATTTATATAAATTTTTATTTACTAGTAAATATGATAAATGAATATACGTGTGTATAAGAGAACAATTGAAATTCCTTTTGGAAACTTTTTTCCACTTGCTATGGAAGTTCAGTAAACACAATCATTTTAACCGATTAAAGCAAATACTTATTTCTTGTGAAGTTAAATATCTTATATCTATTGTGTAGATTTATAACTATGAAACATTGTTGAAAACTGTGTACTGTTGTGATTTAAGCACAGATTTATGTTGTATTTCTTCACAAATTTCAATGCCATCAATTTATCACTACATTTATTTTGAAAAAATATTAGAAATTCCTAATCAAGTAAATGAGATGTTACTGAATGAAGAGATATGTACTGGGGGTTTATAGTAAAAGTTGACTAATTATCCATACATAGGGTATTAATTTGTCATCAGCTTAAACTATTTTTAAAAAAACTTTCCTTAATTAGTTAACCAAAGTATGAATTGGCAGTGTTCTTTTGTTCTGTTTGGCATTATGCTTAAGTAATGTATAAAATGCTGTGTAAGACTTTTTAACAATTCCTGTGCTTCATAGGAGTGTTTTCACTACAGTCTTCTCACAAAATATACTACACTTCTTGGTAGCAATCTGTCCTGTGCTAATTTCTACACTATTTCTTGTGCAATCACCATGTTTCAAATATTATTTCTCAATGCAATACTTCTCAATAATACTTTTACCTTCTTTCATGTATTTACTTGACACATTAACTCTCTTGATGTCACTTTTCTCTACCTAATATATTTTCTTACAAACCCATGTGTTACGTCATTGTTTTAGTTCTCACACTGTCATACATACCTGTCTTGAAACTCTGTACTGTTTATTCTTCATTCTTACTGTCATACATGTCCTTTATATGAACACTGATAACTTCATAACTTGCTTCAGTAGATGCACTCTATAGAGAATATGCTTTACTAGTGTGTTGGAATCTTACATGCAACTAATTTCATAACAATAACAAAACTTTTCAGAAACATTTCAACAGTGTAAACCATCATTTTATATGCAACATGATACATGTTGGATAGCAACCTAATAGAGATATTATGAGTTTACTCAAATATATTAATTAATTAATAATTTTATTCTCATTTGCTCAAATTTATGCACATTAGTATATTATTTATTTATTTGACAAAATTTCAGATTAATTTTATGATAGTGCTCTTTATTAGGTTGCATTCTATTCAACAATAACAAATATGAATTGTACATCATTGACATCAATCCCTTGACACTCTCCACAGAAATGTTTGAGGACATTGAGCTTCGCCATCGCACAGCATCCAGGACTGCTGAAGTTCTCACACAAGGACACGAGACACTGAAACCTGTTGATAAAGATAGGGAAGAGGGTGTTACAATAACTGAAATACCTGTAGATGAACAAGTATCAACAAATATGGAACATTCTTTGGTCATTATTACCCAACCAGTGGATGAAAAGATTGAGGAGGTAAGGATTACAAGAAATGAAAATGATGAAGTAAAAGAAGAGGAATTAATTATCGTGGAGAAGGAAACCGGAACTTTAAACCGTCAGAAGAAGACAAGAAGGGTAGTCAAACAAAGCTCAGAAGAGGAGGAAACTGAGGAAATAGTAGATGAAGGAAAACGGAAGGTGAAGAAATCATTCAGAGCCACAAGACCAAAGACAGGTGAAGAAATAATAGATGAGGAGTTTTTGGAGGATCTAAAACCTTTTCCAGATTCAACCATGAAAAGTCTCCCTTTTATCAGCTCTCCTTCACAGCGAGCTGAGACTATATCAGAGGCACGGGTTGCAGAAATCTTTCCCTGTGCTCCGAATACACATGAATCTGCCCAAGTGAGAATGTTAACTCATAGCGCATTGTCAGAACAAGAAATATTAGTTCAAGAGAAAGAAAAAGAGTCAGAAGTTAAGCATCCTGAAAGTGTTAAGGCTGCATCTTGCTTGCAGGCAATAGAACCATTTGAGGTAACTGAACTTAATGTACAAGCCATGCCAGGTGAATTCAGTACTACATTCAAACCTCAGTCTTTTGAAGCACAAAAAACAGTTATATCACAAGAAGGTATAATGGTGTCAGAAATTACAGCTGATGACAAAATGGGCCTTGTTGCAGAGTCTGCTAATGCACCACTTGGTATGGCAGCTATTTCACTGACTCTGCAGGAAGCAACAGCAGTCAGTGAAACTGAAGTTTCTTTAAAAGAAGGTAACATTCAAGTTGCAACACTTCCAAAATCTCAGCTTGTAAGTAGGTCGGTTGTCTTGCAGGAAGGTATATCTGTTCTGGAAGTGACAGAAGGTACAGCAGAAGAAAAACTGAATGTGATGTTCAAACCTTTACCTGCTCAGTCCAACATTCAAGTTCCATCAGCTGAACATTTGGTTGTGAGTGAAGTGTTTACAGAAACAAGACCTGGAAAATATTATCCTGAACTTTTTGTTGCTACAGAAGTTGCCAACAAGGCTGTAATGACACAGCAACAAGTGACAACACATATTATTAATGTTCCAGAGAAAGAAGGTGAATATGTACCTGGACGATTGCCTCCATCTCAACATGCAGATATGCATATTACACCCGGTGAGGGTGTAGTTGTCTCACTTACATCAGCACAAGAAAAAGAGGGAGAAATAGCCCCTGAAAGAAAACCTGAAATGCCACAAGCTAAAACAGACATTTCTGTCACAGAAAGTGTCTCTGTTAGTATTACTGAGGCTCAGCAACATGAAGACAATTTTTTTGTGGAGAAAAGAGACAAAAAAATGGCAGAAGTTGATTTCTCTGAACAAAAAAGTCTTGTAGTAGTAGAAACTACAACAGTGGAACGTGAAAGTCAATTAATTCCTGAAGAAATTCCTCAAGAGAAAAGAGCTGAACCATCTATATTGGGCCTAGAGACATCTAATGTGTCTGAATCATTGGTACAGGAAACTGAAGGTGAATTTATTCCAATGCAAACTCCTTATGGAGTTTCTGCAGAGACAACAATACGACCAAAGGAATTTATTGCAGTATCTGAAATTCAAACTGGTGACATGCCGTCAGAATTTTCTAATATTTTACGTTACCGTACAGATGAGGCAATACCCAACATCGAAACTCAAGAAGCTAAAGAAATATCCTTTGTTCTTGCACAAGATAAGTTAGAAGATGCTGATATTTCTATGCAGCTTCAGTTTTGTCAAGGACAAAAGACTTATGTGCCACAAACTGGTGTTTCTGTTCTTCAGACACAAACTATTGAACTAGAAGGGAATCTTTTCACTCCTAGCTTACCAGAAACACATCATATATCCTTATTTCCAACTAAACCATTTCACTCAATTATTGTTGAAGAAATAGAACAACAAGGGCACACAGACCATCTTCAGAAATCAGTGCCTCAAACATCCAAAGCAAAGTATGATCAAGACACTCTTCAGGAAACCATTGTGGAAGAAACAGTTGCAGGAGAAAGTCTGAAAACGTATGCACATGATGCCAAACCTGATGAAAAAGTTGTAGATATCACAGTTCTCCAAGAAACAAGCATTTCTGTGACTGAAGTTGTGGCAGATGATAAAGAAGCAAAATATGCTATGACAGACATTCCTACTGAATGCTTTGCCTCATCTGACATAGCGCCTCAGAATGTGGCTGTGCAATCAGAAATTTACCCAGAAATTATTCCCGGAAAATTAGAAGAAAAGTCTCCAGACACAGGTGTTGTTAGAACACAACAAACTACTTTAGATAGCCTTCTTGTTTCTTTATCTCAGATGGTTGAAAAGGAAGGTCAGTTCAAGAAAGATGTATTTCCTGATACACAGTTAGCAAATATTTCACTGTCAGAAGAAGTTTCTGGAATAAATGTAACACAAGTGTTGACAAATGACAGTGAGAAGGAATATGTGGCAGAAGTATCCCCCAAACAAACTTTTGCTTTGTCAAACATTCCTACACATGAGGTTGCCCTGACATCAGAAATGTTACCCGAGTATAATGTCGAGGAGTTACCCCTTCCAGAATTAATGAAAAAACGTGCAAAACCTGCCAACCAACCTCTTCAAGAGTTAATAGTAACTGAAACAGCAATAACAGAAGTAGAAAGAAAATGGTCAGGAGACTGTAGGCCAGAAGAGAAAACTGTAAATATTCACGTTGACGAGGATCAAGGGCTTTCTGTAACTGAAATCATTGCTGAGCATAAAGAGGCTCTTTTGGAATCATTGGATTTTCCCAAGCAGAGAAAGGCTATCATGGACATTCTGGGACAAGAAGTTGCTTTGAAAGAAGAAATCACTCCCAATGTTCAAATTAGTGACTGGAAACGTGAATCACCTATCAAAGAAAAGGCTCAATCTGAACAAGAGTCATTTCAAGGTATTATTACTTCACAACTAACTACTGGAGAAAAGGAAGGTCTGTATGTGTGTGACATAAAACCTGAAGTAAAACAAGCAGAGGTTTCATTTGAAGAAGGACAAGGCTTAAATGTCACTGAGGTTTTGATAGAGGACAAGGAAAAACCTCTAGAACAGATGGAATTTCCAAACACATGTGTTGCTACACAAGACATTCGTTTCCAGGGTGCTGCATTATCTTCTGAAACAATCCCTGATTCCAGTGTTGAAGAAATTACTTTGAAAAAACCTACAATGTTTGAAGCCAATACTGCTAGAATCCCTCATAAAAGTATTATTTTGAGTGAAACACTGGCTCGAGAACGAGAAGGGGAATGTGTCCCTAAAAAGATACCTCTTTCTGCAAAAGCTGAGACAGCATTCCAAGAAGAAGAAGGGGTTACTGTCACTTTAGTGACTTTAGAAGATAGAGAAATCAGTTTGCCTTCCCAAGAAAAGCCATCACAGAAAACAGCTGTTCAAGATATAACTGGGCAGGAAGTTGCATCTAAAACAGAAATTATAGTAAATAGTAGTATTACACAACTACCTGATGAGCTTCCTGTGAGTGCACAAGCTCAGGTAGAACAACTTCCATTTATTAGTGTAATGCAATCTGAAATTGCTCCTGGAGAACTAGAAAGTGAGTACAAGAAAGAAATTCTTCCTGACATGAAAAATGCTTTGGTTACTTTTGATGAAGAAAGTGGTGTTTCTATCACAGAAGTGATAGCAGAAGATAAGGAAGGTAATTATACATCCCCAGACAAACCTTTAACTACATTTGCAAAACCTGACATTTTGGGTCATGAAGTAGCCCAAAAGAGTGTTGTTATGGTTGAAAGTATGCCAGGGGAATTAATTTCACATGAAGCAGAAAGCAAACACGCAATTCCTGATAATTTGCTTTTTGAGAGCGTGCAACAAACGGAGGCCACAGTTTCTGAGTGTGAGGGGGTATTCAAAGGTAAATTGAAAATGGACATGTATAGCGCACAACTAGGTTTCATTGAAGGACATAGTGTAACTGTTGAACAAGTGACCCTTGAAGATAGTGAGGGAAAATACAAATCTCCAGAGATACCGAAAGAACTTACAGCTCATACAGATGTTCTGGGACAAGTAGTTGCTGAACAGAATGTGGTCATACCTAGTTTGAGTATAGGAAATGTTCCACAAGAGAAAACGTTAAGTGTACATGCAGTACCCAGTCATATGGCTTTGGAAAGTCTTGTACAAAGTGAAGCAAATATTATAGAAAGGGAAGGGTTGTTTGATGGAAAGTTGAAGAAACCCACTAGTTCAGCTGAACTTTCATTTGAAGAAGGCCAGGCTTTATCTGTGGTTTCAACAGTTGCAGAAGATAGAGAGAGTGAATTCATTTCTTCTACTAAACCTAAAGCAATGAAAGCAGTTCCTGAAATATCAAGTCAAGAAATAGCTGAGAAATCAGAAGTTGTTCCTAATTACAACATATCTGAATTTTCTGAAGAAAAGCCTACAGTTATTCATGCACAACAACAACATGTTCCTTATGAAGGTGTAATACAAACAGAAACTGCTGTTTGTGACAGAGAAGACAAATTTTATGAAGATGGAAAACCAAATACTCAAAAAGCAGAATGTGAATTTGAGATTGAAAAGAGTGTTACTGTTTCTCAAGTCACGTTGAGTGACAAAGAGCAAAAGTATATAGCTCCAGACTTACCCAAAGAAAGAAGAGCTTCACCCAATCTTACTGGCAGCAATGAAGTTGCAGCTCAAAAAGAAATTTTTACACAAGTAGCTCCTGGGGAACTGAAACATGAATTACCAATTTCTGAGTTTGCTCACTTAGACCAGAATACATTTGAAGGAATCATTATTTCAGAATGTCTCATGCAGGAAAAGGAGTCTAAATTCGCATCTAAATTTGAACCTACAACAAAGCTAGCAGAATTGTTTGTGGAAGAAGGGAAGAAAGTCCAGATGGTAACAGAAGTGCAAGTAGAAGACAAAGAAGGAAGCTTTGAAAAACATTTTATTCCTGATACAAAGAGAGCAATACCTGATATAACAGGTCATGAAATAGCAGAGAAATCAGAAGTTGTTCCTAATTACAACATATCTGAATTGTCTGAAGAAAAGCCTACAGTTATTCATGCACAACAACAACATGTTCCTTATGAAGGTGTAATACAGACTGAAACTGCTGTTTGTGACAGAGAAGACAAATTTTATGAAGATGGAAAACCAAATACTCAAAAAGCAGAATGTGAATTTGAGATTGAAAAGAGTGTTACTGTTTCTCAAGTCACGTTGAGTGACAAAGAGCAAAAGTATATTGCTCCAGACTTACCCAAAGAAAGAAGAGCTTCATCCAATCTTACTGGCAGCAATGAAGTTGCAGCTCAAAGGGAAATTTTCACACAGGTGGCTCCTGGAGAACTGAAACATGAATTACCAATTTCTGAGTTTGCTCACTTAGACCAGAATACATTTGAAGGAATCATTATTTCAGAATGTCTCATGCAGGAAAAGGAGTCTAAATTCGCATCTAAATTTGAACCTACAACAAAGCTAGCAGAATTGTTTGTGGAAGAAGGGAAGAAAGTCCAGATGGTAACCGAAGTGCAAGTAGAAGACAAAGAAGGAAGCTTTGAAAAACATTTTATTCCTGATACAAAGAGAGCAATACCTGATATAACAGGTCATGAAATAGCAGAGAAATCAGAAGTTGTTCCTAATTACAACATATCTGAATTGTCTGAAGAAAAGCCTACAGTTATTCATGCACAACAACAACATGTTCCTTATGAAGGTGTAATACAGACTGAAACTGCTGTTTGTGACAGAGAAGACAAATTTTATGAAGATGGAAAACCAAATACTCAAAAAGCAGAATGTGAATTTGAGATTGAAAAGAGTGTTACTGTTTCTCAAGTCACGTTGAGTGACAAAGAGCAAAAGTATATTGCTCCAGACTTACCCAAAGAAAGAAGAGCTTCATCCAATCTTACTGGCAGCAATGAAGTTGCAGCTCAAAGGGAAATTTTCACACAGGTGGCTCCTGGAGAACTGAAACATGAATTACCAATTTCTGAGTTTGCTCACTTAGACCAGAATACATTTGAAGGAATCATTATTTCAGAATGTCTCATGCAGGAAAAGGAGTCTAAATTCGCATCTAAATTTGAACCTACAACAAAGCTAGCAGAATTGTTTGTGGAAGAAGGGAAGAAAGTCCAGATGGTAACCGAAGTGCAAGTAGAAGACAAAGAAGGAAGCTTTGAAAAACATTTTATTCCTGATACAAAGAGAGCAATACCTGATATAACGGGTCATGAAATAGCAGAAAAAAGTGAAGTAATGACTCAACATAGTCTTGGAAATGTGGAAATCCAGAGAACAGTGACAACAATGGCTAATGTGGCACAATTTCCTTTTGAACATATTGTATCAAATGAAGTTGTGGTCAGAGAATCTGAGGAAATATTGAAATCTGACATGAAAAACAATGTTCAGAAATCTGCAGAAGTAGTCTTTGAAGAGGGCAAGAGCATTTCAATCACAGAAGTACTTGTTGAGGACAAAGAAGATGATTATATCACTCATCTTCAACCACAACCCTATATTGCACAGCCTAAGATAACAGGAAAGGAAGTTGCCAACAAATCAGAAGTATTGACTGAAATGGGAATTCAGGAATTTCTCATTGATCAACCAATTACTGCAAAAGCTAAGGCTGAGCATTTACCATTTGAAAGTTTACTTTTAACTGAAGCAAGTATTCAAGAACATGAAAAGGAATTAGGTGAGAGATTGAAACCAGAAACCAAAAACATTGATATTGCTTTCCAAGAAAAAAGAGAAATTACTATTACCGAAGTAGTAGCAGAAGACAAGGAGGAGCAATGTGATATTCCTGATGTTTCATCTGGTAAATTAGCTATTCTCAATATTCTTCCACAAGAAGTTGCTCTTAAATCTGAAGTAAACACAAGAACCTCATTGGGTGAAATTGTGACAATACCTACTAAAACAGTACAGGCTAATTTACAGCAGATGCCTTTTGAAGGTGTAATTCAAACACAAACTCTTATCCATGAGCAGGAAGCAACTTTCACAAAAACTGGACAATTAGTTGAGAAAAGTGCAGAATTGGTATTTGAAGAAGGTAAAAGCATACGTGTCACCCAAATAACAGCAGAACAGAAAGAAGATATTCTTAATATTTCAGATATTCCAAATACAAAGCAAGCTCATGCTGACTTAGTAAGTCAAGAGCCTATTCAAACTACTGAAGTATTATCTGAAATGTGTGTTACTGCTGCCATTCAATCTTCCCCAAGTAAAGAAACAGCTCAGCCTCAACAGGTTCCATTAGAATATATTATTATTTCTGAGGATCTTGTACAAGAGAAGGAAGATATTTTTGAAAAAACTTTCAAAGCCACAAGTAAGACTGCAAATATTGAATTTGAAGAAGGAAAAAGCCTTACAATAAATGAAATTGTCTTGGAGGATAAGGAGGATACGTATCCATTTTCAGAAGGTCCCAAACAAAGAGTTGCTAAAACAGCTGATTTCACTTCACAGGAAGTTGCAGAGACAACGGAAGTAATTGCAGAAATTGGGATTGGCAAAATAGAAAAAAAGAGTCCAATGGCAGCTCAAGCAAAATCAGAAGCAATTACATTGGAGACAAGTGTCCAAATGCAAGAAACTACAGTGGAGCATGAAGGAACGTTTGAGGGAACATTTACCCCAGATAAGAAGAGTGCATTACTGACTCTTGAAGAAGCTAAAGCTGGGGCGACTACATTACAAATTATAGCAGATGATAAAGAAGACACATTCATAGAAAAAGAAAAACATAAGAAGAGAGTCGCATTTGCTGATATTTCTAGTCACGATGTTGCTCAGAAAACTGAGATCATTGCAATAGATTCAGCTGGTGAAATTGTGAAAGATATTCTTCCAAAACAAAGCCAAGCAAACCTTGAACAACTGCTTTTGGAAGGTGTCATACTTACTGAAACATCAGTGAGAGAAAGTGAGGGAACACTGAAAGTTTCAGAAAAGCCTCATGAAAGTTTTGCAGAATTTAGTGTTGAGAAAAAGCAAGGTATTACTGTAACAGAAACAATAGCACAAGATAAGGAAGAGACAAAAATCATAACTGAAATGAGAGAAGCAGAAGCTTATCCTGGTGTAGTTGGACATGATGTGGTTCTGAACACAGAAGTCCTTCCTGAAAGTTCAGTAGGCCCCCTGCCAATGGAGAAGCCTCTATTCAGCTTAGCCAAGTCAACTCTACCACATCACAGTCACAGTCTTGTTGTGACTGAACATCAGTTGACAGATGAAATTGAATCTTCTCTTCCAGACATGGTGAAGCCCCTTCATAAAAATGTCAGTGTCTCTTTTGAACAACAGGAGGCCACAGTCTTGACGGAAATTCAACCTGAAGATCGAGAGGGTGAGTATTCTTTGAAGCATGACATGCCACACAAATATGGTACAGTCACTATAGAATCATGTCTGGGAGTGGTGGGACAAGGTCTAGAGGTAAATTTAGACACAGAGTCAATATTACACAATGAAGCAGTAACATATAAACAAGCCAATATTACATCAGATTCTAATATGGGAACTGCACAGGTATATGAGCTGCTGCCAAATGAGAAGGAAGGTAAGTATGGTAGCATTATTTCTCCTGAATCAAAATGTGCACAAATTACATTTGAAACACCAGTTACTGGAGTATCCATCATAGAAACAAATATACATGATACAGAAAATGAGTTAATTGAGGACACATTAACAGTTTCCCATGTAACAAAAACAATTATTCAAGCTGAACCAGCCATCATTGAGGAGGTTTTGCCACAAGAACAGTTAGGAGTTGTCAATGTTCCCCACCCAAAAGAACATTTAGCCCAAGTTACACATAAACCTAAACAAGGGATAGAGGTATCAGTACCTGTAGTTAATGAAAGAGAGTATGCAAATGAAAATCTAACATATAATGCAAATGCAGGAGAAGTATCAGTATCAATTAATAATAATGAATATGTTTCAACTTCTGAGACTATTTCACAACAAATGACTGAAGTGTTTGATATTAATTATGAAGCTATTGAGACAAAACCAGAGATAAGTATTGCAACAAGTCAAGCTACTGAAGTAGAGGAACCTATTCCTGGATTTTCCTTGAAAAATATTAAGGTTCCTACTCTGAAGAAGGAAGCACAAGCCATTGAAAAAGTGTTGTTTCACAAAGCTGCCATCACAGAAACAACTTCTTATAATGAAGACACTTCAGATATCAAAATAGATCAAATACAAAAAGAGACTGATGCTACAGTAAAATATGAAACTTATCAGCAAATATTTGTTCAACAACCATTTTCTCAAGATAGTACTGTTGACCTTGCTTATGATATTTGCAAGGAAGAGAAGATCACAACCCACATTGATACCAAGGAAGTGGCTGTAGTAGAAAATATAGTGCCTCAAGAAACCCTTGATAAAATGTGCACTGATGAATCTAATGAATTCTTACCAAAACAACCTATTATACCGCATGAAGCACTATTGTCAATTGGAGAAAATAAATATGTGTCAACTTCTGAAACTATAACACAACAGATTTCCAATATGTTTGATGTTGCTTATGAAGCTAATGAAACAAAAGCAGAAACAAGTATTACACCATATCAAGCTACCGAAGTAGAGGAACCTATTCCAGGCATTTCTTTGAAAGATTTTAAGATACCATCACTGAAAAAGGAAGTGCAAGCAAATGAGAAAATACTTCTTCACCAAGCTGCCATTACAGAAACAACTTCTTACAATGAAGATACTTCAGATATTAGAATAACTGAGACACAAGAAGAGATTGATGCTACAGTAAAATATGAAACTCATCAGGAATTATTTGTTCAAGAACCATTTTCTACAGATAGTATCACTGATCTTGCAGATGACATTTGTAAGAAGGAGAAAGTCACAACCCATGTTGATACTACAGAAGTGGCTATAGTGGAAAATATTGTGCCTCAAGAAACTCTTGATAAAATGAGTATTGATGAATCAAATGACATTTTACTAAAACAACCTATTATTCTGCATGAAGCTTTGGTATCAATGGGAGAAAATAAATATATTTCAACTTCTGAAACAATTTCACAAGAAATGTCTGAAGTATTTAATGTTGACCATGAAACTAATGAAACAAAAGCAGAGACAAGCATTGCAACATGTCAAGCTACAGAGGTTGA
Source organism: Teleogryllus occipitalis (assembly GCA_011170035.1). Classification (NCBI taxonomy): domain Eukaryota; kingdom Metazoa; phylum Arthropoda; class Insecta; order Orthoptera; family Gryllidae; genus Teleogryllus; species Teleogryllus occipitalis. The sequence continues at coordinate 85,379 of BLKR01004176.1, forward strand.
GGAACCTATTCCAGGCTATTCCTTGAAAGACTTTAAGATACCTTCCTTGAAAAAGGAAGCACAAGCAAGTGAGAAGATGCTGTTTCACAAAGCTGCTATTACAGAAACAACTTCTTATAATGAAGACACTACAGATATTAGACTAAATCAAACACAACACGAGACTGATGCTACTGTAAAATATGAAACCCTCCAAGGATTATTTGTTCAAGAACCATTTACTCAACTTAGTACTATTGAACTTGCAGACGATATATTTATGAAAGAAAATGTTACAACCCATGTTGATTCTAAAGAAGTGGCTGTAGTAGAAAATGTAGTGCCTCAAGAAACCCTTGATAAAATTAACATTAATGACTCAAATGAAAAACAGCCCATTGTATCTCAAGAAGCATTGGTATCAATTGGAGAAAATAAATATGTTTCAACTTCTGAAACAATTTCACAACAAATTTCTGAAGCATTAGATATTGAGTATAAAGCTAATGAGACAAAAGCAGAGAGAAGTATTACATCATGTCAAGCTACTGAAGTAGAGGTTCCTATTTCTGGACTTTCTTTGGAAGAGTTTAAGATACCATCCCAAAAGAAGGCAGCACAAGCCAATGAGAAAATACTTCTTCATCAAGCTGCCATTACAGAAACAACTTCTTACAATGAAGACACATCAGATATTAGAATAATGCAGACACAAGAAAAGATTGATGTTACAGTAAAATATGAAACGAATCAGGAATTATTAGTTCAAGAACCGTTTACTCAACATAGTACTGTTGATCTTTTAGATGAAATTTGTAAGAAGGAGAAGGTCACAACCCATGTTGATACTAAAGAAGTGGCAATAGTAGAAAATATTTTGCCTCAAGACACTCTTGATAAAATGAGCATTGATAGATCAAATGAAATTTTACTAAAACAGCCTATTATTCCACATGATGCTTTAGTATCAATAGGAGAAAATAAATATATTTCAACTTCTGAAACAATTTTACAACAAATGTCTGAAGTGTTTGATGTAGACTATGAAACTAATGAAATGAAAGCAGAGATAAGTATTATATCAAGTCAAGCTACAGAAGTAGAGGAACCGATTCCTGGCATATCTTTGAAAGATTTGAATGTGCCTTCCCAGAAACAGAATGCTAAAGCCAATGAGAAGATGCTGCTTCATGAAGCTGCCATCACAGAATCCACTGCTTATAATGAAGATACTTCAGATATTCGACTAAGTCAAACACAACAAGAGACTGATGCTACAGTGAAATATGAAGCTCATCAAGGATTGTTAATACAAGAACCGTTTACTCAATGTAGTACTGTTGAACTTGCAGAAGATATTTTTAAGAAACAGAAGATCACAACCAATGTTGATACTAAGGAAGTGGCTGTAATAGAAAATACAGTGCCTCAAGAAACTCTTGATAAAATGAGCATAGATGAATCAAATGAAATTCTACTAAAACAGCCTACAATACCACATGAAACTTATGAATCAATGGGAGGAAATAAATATATTTCAACTTCTGAAACAATTTCACAGCAAATGTCTGAAGTGTTTCATGTAGACTACAAAACTAATGAAACAAAAGCAGAGACAAGTATTATATCATGTCAAGCTACTGAAGTAGAGGAACCTGTTCCCGGCCTGTCTTTGAAAGATTTGAATGTTCCTTCCCTGAAACAGAAAGCTAAAGCTAATGAGAAGATTCAGTTTCATGAAGCCACCATCATAGAATCCACTTCTTATAATGAAGATACTTCAGATATTAGACTAAATCAAACACAACAAGAAATTGATGCTACAGTAGAATATGAAACTCATCAAGGATTATTTGTTGAAGAACCTTTTGCTCAACACAGTACTGTTGATCTTGCAGATAATATTTGTAAGAAGGAGAAGGTCACAACCAATGTTGATACAAAAGAAGTGGCATTGGTGGAAAATATTGTACCTCAAGAAAGCCTTGATAAAATGAGCATTGATGAATCAAATGAACTCTTACCAAACCAGCCTACTATATCTCAAGAAGCATTGGTATCAATTGGAGAAAATAAATATGTTTCAATGTCAGAAATTATATCACAACAAATGTCTGAAGCATTTGATGTTGACTATGAAACAAACGAAACAAAAGCAGAGATAAGTATTACATCATGTCAAGCTACAGAAGTAGAAGAACCTATTTCTGGCTTTTCCTTGAAAGATATTAAGGCACCTTTCTTCAAAAAGGAAGTAAAAGCCAATGAGAAGATGCTGACTCACCAAGCCGCTATCACAGAAACCACATTTTATGATGAAGATACTTCAGATGTTAGAATAGTTCAAAGACAAGAAGAAATGGATGTTACAGTAAAATACAAAACTCATCAAGGATTATTTGTTCAAGAACCATTTGCTCAGCACACTACTGTTGATCTTGCAGATGATATTCATAAGACAGAAAATGTCACAACCCATGTTGATTCTAAAGAAGTGGCTGTAGTAGAAAATATAGTGCCTCAAGAAACCCTTGATAAAATGAGCATTGAAGAATCAAATGAAAGTTTGCTAAAACAGCCTACAATACCACATGAAACATTGGTATCAATTGGAGAAAATAAATATATTTCAACTTCTGAAACAATTTCACAACAAATGTCTGAAGTGTTCGTTACTGAATATGAAGCTAATGAAACACAAGCAGAGACAACTGTTGCATCATGTCAAGCAACTCAAGTAGAGGAACCTGTTCCTGGCCTATCCTTGGAAGATTTGAATGTACCTTTCCTGAAACAGGAAGCTAAAGCTAATGAGAAAATGCTGTTTCATGAAGCTGCTATCACAGAATTAACTTCTTATAATGAAGATACATCAGATATTAGACTAAATCAAACACAACGAAAGATTGATGCTACAGTAAAATATGAAACTCATCAAGGATTGTTTGTTCAAGAACCTTTTGCTCAACACAGTACTGTTGATCTTGCAGATGATGTTTGTAAGAAGGAGAAGGTCACAACCCATGTTGATACAAAAGAAGTGGCATTAGTGGAAAATATTGTACCCCAAGAAAGCCTTGATAAAATGTGCATTGATGAATCAAATGAACTCTTACCAAACCAGCCTACTATATCTCAAGAAGCGTTGGTATCAATTGGAGAAAATAAATATGTTTCAACTTCTGAAATTATTTCACAACAAATGTCAGAAGTGTTTGATGTTGACTATGAAGTTAATGAGACTAAAGCTGAAACAACTATTATATCATGTCAAGCCAATGAAGTAGAGGAACCTATTCCTGGCTTTTCCTTGAAGAATTTTATAGTACCTTTCCTGAAGAAGGAAGTGCAAGCCAATGAGGATATGCTACCTCATCAAGCTGCCATTACAGAAACAACTACTTATAATGAAGATACTTCAGATATTAGTATAATTCAAACACAGGAGGAGATTGGTGCTGCAGTAAAATATGAAACTCATCAAGGATTATTTGTTCAAGAACCATTTCCTCAACTTAGTACTGTTGATTTTGCAGATGATATTTGTAAGAAGGAGAAGGTCACAGCCCGTATTGATTCAAAAGAAGTAGCTGTAGTAGAAAATATAGTGCCTCAAGAAACACTTGATAAAATGAGCATTGATGAATCAAATGAAATTCTACGAAAACAGCCTACAATACCCCATGAAACAGTGATATCAATTGGAGAAAATAAATATATTTCAACTTCTGAAACAATTTCACAACAAATGTCTGAAGTGTTCGTTACTGAATATGAAGCTAATGAAACAAAAGCAGTGACAACTATTGCATCATGTCAACCAACTGAAGTAGAGGAACTGGTTCCTGGCCTATCCTTGAAAGATTTGAACGTACCTTTCCTGAAACAGGAAGCTAAAGCCAATGAGAAAATGCTGTTTCATGAAGCTGCTATCACAGAATTAACTTCTTATAATGAAGATACATCAGATATTAGACTAAATCAAACACAACGAGAAATTGATGCTACAGTAAAATATGAAGCTCATCAAGGACTATTGGTTCATGAACCATATGTTCAATTAAGTACCACTGACATTCACAAGGAAGAGAAATCAAAACATGTAGTTGCTAAAGGAGTGGCAATTGTGGAGGATATTATTCCTCAAGAAAATCTTGATAAAATATGCAGTGATAAATCTAATGAATTAATGCCAACATTGTCTATTGTACCACATATTGCACTTGTGACAGAAAATATTATAGCTAGTCAGGAATTGGAAGAACGAGTTGTGAAAGAATCAGTCACAGATAAAGCCAACGTATCTCTTATGCAAACAGAAGCACTACAGCTTACAGAGATTGTTCTGGATGAATTAGGTGTGTCCAATTTGGCAGCAGACCAGAAGAAGAATGGACAAGCATCAAGTACAATATCTACTCTTGAAGTAGCATTAACTGAGAAAACAGAAGTTGCACAAACTGTTTCTTCAATTCTGACCTCTGAACAACAGTTTAAATCACTCAATGCTAAATCATCAGTAATTCCCTTTAATGTACCAGTAATACAGGAGTCACATTTGGTGGACAATGTGTCATCTTTAAAGGATGCAGAGATGTCAAAAGAATATTTTCTTGAAGGTGTCTTGACCAATGATGATTTGTCATCTGTTGCTGCATCACATGAATTAACAGCTGAGGAGAGTGTAAAAGTATTAGAGATTTCTCAAAGATATAAAGAAGCGCAAGCATCAGAAAAATTTGTTCCAAGAGAAGCTGCTGTAGCCACAATGATTTCAGCTCATGAGAAGGAAACAGTTGAAAGTGATCTGCTGGAGCATAGTCAAATTGTGAAAGCATTGCCAACAATTGAGTCACTTCCAGTTGTTGTTTCAGAGCAGCAGGTATGTGCAGAAATAAATAAATTCTTTTTTCCAAAGTCAGCAGAAGAAAAAATTGCTAATCCAACATTTGAGGAGACAGAAGTTGCTATTATTGAACAGACTCTTTCCATTCAAGATGTGGAATCCAAGTATATGAACAATTTAAGCAATTACAAAAATGCTTCGAGAAATATTGAACCTCAAGTCACAGTTGTGACAGAGAAATATGAAACAGGAGAGACTTCCTCTGAATTCGTTGATAACTTAAGAGATTTAAGAAAATACCCAGTTGAGGTAAATATTGTTCTGAGAGAAGCAGTTTTAACAGACCAAACTCTAACTCATGAAATGCTATCAGATATAGACATTTACCATAGCTCTAACGAATCAAGAGCAGAGGAAGATTTTGTCACCGGAAAGGTAACAGTTAATCAACATCAAATTGCTAAACATGCAACTAGAAATTTTGTTATAACAGAAGCAACTAAGGTTGAAGAGGTTCTGTCACAAGAAGCAACTACTTGCAGAGTAGATGAAAGTCCCCAAATGCTGACAGCTACACCAAATGTTATTGCAATTGAAGCACCAATTTCTGAAAAAGTGACAACTGAGGAAAATATTAGTGAGTTTACCACTACACAAATTCCTCAGGCAATTGAAACTGAATTGGCAATAATCACTCTAAATTCAACAGTTACAGAACAACCTACTGCTCAAGATGAAGCCCTTGAGTGTGCTCTACCAAAGACACCCCAACAGACCAGAGCTACATCAAATATTACGTTCTCAGAAGCAAGAATTACAGAGCAAACTAATACTTCAGAAAATACAACACAATTATTAAGTGCACTAATTCCAAAAGAAGCCAGTTCCAAACTTTATATATTAACCAAGGAGGCAGTTATCACCCAAGAAGTTTTTGAACATGACCAATCAACTAAATATGGAGTTCTTACAAAAGATCAAGACTTTGAGGGAAAACCACTTACTGTTGCCAAAGCAAAAGTAACAGAACAAACTGCAGACAATAAAATAATAGTTGCATCAACAAATCATCTCATTGTAAAAGAAGATGAAACCAAACATGTAGCAGTTCATACTGTGCAACCTAAGTTTCATGCAAAAACAACTGTACAACCTTTGCTTGAAAAAGATACAACACAATTAGTTGAAAAAGATACAACAGAACCTAAAAATAGAATAACAAAAACTTCACCAGAGGTGCATAAAAAGATACAGGATTCTTCAAACATTTCTTCTGCATTAGATCAATCTTCAAAAATCACTGCAACTTCAGAAATTCAGAATACTGCAGTGATAGAAGAGTGTCAACAGATAATGGAAACTGACTTTCCACTGAAAATATCTGATGTAATGAGTCAACCAACAATGCCAGATGCAACTATTGTTCCACATAATGTCATGGCTGCAGAAAACATAAAAACTAATAAAGTTCTGAAACATGACATAACATCTTCGAAGCGTAGAAGCTCTTCTGATACTGGTTCAGAAAAATTTCATGACTTGCATGCAACAGGTGATGCACCTACACAAACACAAGAAAGTATTTTTTCAATTAGTAGCAGCACAGGGTTAGTTGTTCAGGAAGATGTTGCCACTTTACAGGTAGTGGAAGAGACAATTGATATTATGCCTTCAAATATGTATCCAGCATCACACAACATTCACGAGCCATTTATCAGTGCTGAAATTTATGAGGTAAGTTCTCAAGAGAGAGAGGGAATGCTTTTGCCGCTGCCTAAAGAGCAATTAAGACTGCTACCAGCGGCTGAGGTATCAGATTATAGTCAAGTAGATATACCATTGGCCATTGACACAAAGCTCCCGAAGAAAACCAGCACACTAGTACACCCTACAGGCATAATAACTGAAGAAAAATCACTCAACCCTACAGCTACATATGAGCAGACAACACTAGACAGAACCAAGACACTAACAACAGATGATGAAGATACATTAGATTCCGCTGCAACCATCTCTTTACTACAAAGTAAAAACATGTCAACACAAGGGCACTTACACCCACACACCTTGACTGAGGTCAAACCAGAAAACAGCAATTCACATATCAATCATTCCACCATCCTCTTGCCTCACAAAACCATTGACATTTCAGAGATCCTGGCCGAGATACCCAACGCCTTACAAACAACTCACATCACAGCCACACAGTCCATGGAACTTGCTCCGGCAGTTGTTTCTGAGACCCCAACCGGGGTCTTAGTAGGTGAGTATGTTTCCCGACAAGAGCCTCAAGATTCGGCATTGGAAAAGTTGGAGGAAACTGAAGAAATTACAATGAAGAAAGGTCCTCTAGAGACTGATAAGATCACAGTACCAAAGGATGCAGCTGAAGAAGTCAAAGACACTAAACTTCCAAAAAGAAAAGGTAAGAAGATATCAACGGAAGAAGAACAATTGCAAATCAAAAGAGATATTGAAGGAGAAACTTTAGTGATAAATGAAAAAGAAATAGAGACAGAAAAGGTGAAAGGATTAAAGAAAAAGAAGAAACCTATCAATGAGAGTGATTTGGTTCCTCAAGAAGAAAAGGCTCTCATTCCCAAAGAGAAAACCCAGCCTACAGATGAGGAGGAACAAGAGAAAGAAATTTCTTCACTAACAAGCAGTACAGAAGAAATACAAATATTAGAAAACATTACAAAGAAAGATAAAAAAGAAACAAAACCTTCCAAGAAGAAAAAGCCTTTGACTCAATTAGAAGAAACAGAAAAAAGAGATGAAATGAAAGATACAGAACAAGTACCCAAATACAAAGAAACTCAGAAAGAAGATATAACACCAAAAGAATTCCCACAAGTGAAATCAGATGAAGTAGATGAAATTCAGAAACCCAAAGGTCCTCAAAAGATGGCCGAAGGGAGAGAGGAACCAAAGAAAATGGAGATTGGTAAAGGTAAAATCCCAAAACAAGAAGAACCTCAGCCAGAAGACATTAAGCTGAAGAAAATACCTCAGGTGAAACCAGATGATGTGGATGAAATTCTGAAACCCAAACCCAAAACTGAGGCTCCAGAACCCGAGAAAATTAAACCTCTGAAAGAAAAGAAGAAAATCGACATTGAACCTCTGAAATCTCAAGATATTCCCAGTTCGGACCTGGAACTTGAAGAATTTGAGCGGACACAGCCTGAAAGTGAAGAAAAGCAGAAACCATCTGATGATAAAAAGAAAAAGCTCAAACCCAAGAAAGATAAACCAGTACCAGAAACTGTGCAAATACCAATTGTTCCTGGAGAACCTAAAAAGCAGGAAACTCCAGATGAAGATGACTATAACTTCAGAAAGAAGGTAGGGAAGCCCCAGCCGGAAGTACCTGAGGACATCAAATTGAAACCATTTGACAAGGAAAAGCCAGCAGAAAAAGAAAAGGAAAAAGTAATTGGTATTGATGCAGAAAAAATCGAACATAAAAAAGAAACAGAAGAGGATGTACCTATCTCGGTAAAGGATAGAGACTCTGAGGAAACAACAGAGCCTAGTGTAAAGCCAAAGAAAACTAAAAAGGCAAAACCTGTAAAGCCTGAGGACAGTTTGGAAGCTATTAAGGAGCCTACAGTGTCTGAAGATACCGGAAGAAAACCAAAAGTAGAGAAAAAGAAGTTAAAAGAGAAAGTTTCAGATAAGAAAACAGATGTACCAGCAGACTCAGAAGAATCTTTCAAACTTCCTAAACCTGCGGATGAAAAAGATGTAGATGAAAAGGTACCAAAAACTGCAATTCCAAGTGAAGAAGACAATACTGGTCCTCAAATGAAAGATGAAACAAAAGAAACTCCAAAAGAAAAATCAATTATAGAGGATGACGTAGAGGACATTGAACAAAAGGATCTCATCCCTGATTCTTCCAGTCCAAAAACTGTTAAGAAGAAGAAAAAGGCATTGAAACCTTCAGTGAAAGAAGTTGCAGGTGAAGAACCATTAGAACCCTTAATCGAGTCAGTACAACCTGGAAAGACATCTGAAAAGAAAAAAGTGATCCCTCAATTAATGAAAATTGAAAGAAAAGAAATTAAATCCTCCAAAATGAAAGTTGTTGATGTTGCATCAGTAGAAAATGTTCCTCTGTTTGCCCAAGTTAAGCTAAAGAAGGCTCCAGTTTCTCAAAAGAAAGATATAAAGAGTGTTATTCTTCCAAAAGTTTTGTTAAAGAGTAATATAAAATTTATTGATTATCCTCCTCAAGAACACAAACCTATTATTACTATTTTAGAGGTTTATCATGACAAAGGAATTCTTTCAAGAAATACTGAAGAAGCCTTGAAAATTCAGAAGAAAAAAGTGAGGAAAGTCAAACTGAAGGACAAATTTGAAACAGATTTGGAAGAATTTGAAAAAATCGATGTTGTTGATGAAACAAAACCACTTGATGAAGAAATTAAAGAGAAACCTACCTGGGATAAAACTCCTCAAAAGCCTGTGGAGGAGAAAGAGGAACCAAAGAAAATGGAGATTGGTAAAGGTAAAATCCCAAAACAAGAAGAACCTCAGCCTGAAGACATAAAGCTGAAGAAAATACCTCAGGTGAAACCAGATGATGTGGATGAAATTCTGAAACCCAAACCCAAAACCGAGGCTCCAGAACCCGAGAAAATTAAACCTCTGAAAGAAAAGAAGAAAATCGACATTGAACCTCTGAAATCTCAAGATATTCCCAGTTCGGACCTGGAACTTGAAGAATTTGAGCGGACACAGCCTGAAAGTGAAGAAAAGCAGAAACCATCTGATGATAAAAAGAAAAAGCTCAAACCCAAGAAAGATAAACCAGTACCAGAAACTGTGCAAATACCAATTGTCCCTGGAGAACCTAAAAAGCGGGAAACTCCAGACGAAGATGATTATAACTTCAGAAAGAAGGTAGGGAAGCCCCAGCCGGAAGTACCTGAGAACATCAAATTGAAACCATTTGACAAGGAAAAGCCAGCAGAAAAAGAAAAGGAAAAAGTAATTGGTATTGACACAGAAAAAATCGAACATAAAAAAGAAACAGAAGAAGATGTACCTATCTCGGTAAAGGATAGAGACTCTGAGGAAACAACAGAGCCTAGTGTAAAGCCAAAGAAAACTAAAAAGACAAAACCTGTAAAGCCTGAAGACAGTTTGGAAGCTATTAATGAGCCTACAGTGTCTGAAGATACCGGAAGAAAACCAAAAGTAGAGAAAAAGAAGTTAAAAGAAAAAGTTTCAGACAAGAAAACAGATGTACCAGCAGATTCAGAAGAATCTTCCAAACTTCCAAAACCTGTGGATGAAAAAGATGTAGATGAAAAGGTACCAAAAACTGCAATTCCAAGTGAAGAAGACAATACTGGTCCTCAAATGAAAGATGAAACAAAAGAAACTCCAAAAGAAAAATCAGTTATAGAGGATGACGTAGAGGACATTGAACAAAAGGATCTCATCCCTGATTCTTCCAGTCCAAAAACTGTTAAGAAGAAGAAAAAGGCATTGAAGCCTTCAGTGAAAGAAGTTGCAGTTGAACCTCTGGGTGAAAATGGGGAAGATGAAAAGATACCAAAAACTGCAGTTCCAAGTGAAGAAGACAATACTGGTCCTCAAATGAAAGATGAAACAAAAGAAACTCCAAAAGAAAAATCAGTTATAGAGGATGACGTAGAGGACATTGAACAAAAGGATCTCATCCCTGATTCTTCCAGTCCAAAAACTGTTAAGAAGAAGAAAAAGGCATTGAAGCCTTCAGTGAAAGAAGTTGCAGTTGAACCTCTGGGTGAAAATGGGGAAGATGAAAAGATACCAAAAACTGCAGTTCCAAGTGAAGAAGACAATACTGGTCCTCAAATGAAAGATGAAACAAAAGAAACTCCAAAAGAAAAATCAGTTATAGAGGATGACGTAGAGGACATTGAACAAAAGGATCTCATCCCTGATTCTTCCAGTCCAAAAACTGTTAAGAAGAAGAAAAAGGCATTGAAACCTTCAGTGAAAGAAGTTGCAGGTGAAGAACCATTAGAACCCTTAATCGAGTCAGTACAACCTGGAAAGACATCTGAAAAGAAAAAAGTGATCCCTCAATTAATGAAAATTGAAAGAAAAGAAATTAAATCCTCCAAAATGAAAGTTGTTGATGTTGCATCAGTAGAAAATGTTCCTCTGTTTGCCCAAGTTAAGCTAAAGAAGGCTCCAGTTTCTCAAAAGAAAGATATAAAGGGTGTTATTCTTCCAAAAGTTTTGTTAAAGAGTAATATAAAATTTATTGATTATCCTCCTCAAGAACACAAACCTATCATTACTATTTTAGAGGTTTATCATGACAAAGGAATTCTTTCAAGAAATACTGAAGAAGCCTTGAAAATTCAGAAGAAAAAAGTGAGGAAAGTCAAACTGAAGGACAAATTTGAAACAGATTTGGAAGAATTTGAAAAAATCGATGTTGTTGATGAAACAAAACCACTTGATGAAGAAATTAAAGAGAAACCTACCTGGGATAAAACTCCTCAAAAGCCTGTGGAGGAGAAAGAGGAACCAAAGAAAATGGAGATTGGTAAAGGTAAAATCCCAAAACAAGAAGAATCTCAGCCTGAAGACATTAAGCTAAAGAAAATACCTCAGGTGAAACCAGATGATGTGGATGAAATTCTGAAACCCAAACCCAAAACCGAGGCTCCAGAACCCGAGAAAATTAAACCTCTGAAAGAAAAGAAGAAAATCGACATTGAACCTCTGAAATCTCAAGATATTCCCAGTTCGGACCTGGAACTTGAAGAATTTGAGCGGACACAGCCTGAAAGTGAAGAAAAGCAGAAACCATCTGATGATAAAAAGAAAAAGCTCAAACCCAAGAAAGATAAACCAGTACCAGAAACTGTGCAAATACCAATTGTCCCTGGAGAACCTAAAAAGCAGGAAACTCCAGACGAAGATGATTATAACTTCAGAAAGAAGGTAGGGAAGCCCCAGCCGGAAGTACCTGAGGACATCAAATTGAAACCATTTGACAAGGAAAAGCCAGCAGAAAAAGAAAAGGAAAAAGTAATTGGTATTGACACAGAAAAAATTGAACATAAAAAAGAAACAGAAGAGGATGTACCTATCTCGGTAAAGGATAGAGACTCTGAGGAAACAACAGAGCCTAGTGTAAAGCCAAAGAAAACTAAAAAGACAAAACCTGTAAAGCCTGAAGACAGTTTGGAAGCTATTAATGAGCCTACAGTGTCTGAAGATACCGGAAGAAAACCAAAAGTAGAGAAAAAGAAGTTAAAAGAAAAGGTTTCAGACAAGAAAGTGGAAGATTCTCCAGCACCAGTTACAGAAAGCATTAAGCTTCCTTTATTGAAGGACATAAAGGACGATAGTATTGTTGCCTCATTTGAAGATTTTACTTCTCCAATGGAAGACCGTGAAATCACTACAGAAGTTGCAGTTTCATCAGTATCTCCTCAAGAAGGCGTTGGTGTTTTGGAAGTCATTGAAGAGCATGGAATAGTTCCTTTGCAAGAAGCAGTTCACCAAGAAGGTAAACAATATGTAAATATTTTGCCTCAAAATTTTATTTCAGTGAGTGATGTTTCCAATTTGGAAACTTCAGAAGAATTGCTTCCTATGGAAAAATCTAAGGTTGCCAACATTAATGTTGTAATAGAAGGGAAAGAACAATCAATTGCTTGTGTTCATGAAACAGTATCTGAACTGTCAGTTGAAAATATTTCTAACAAACCTGAGTCACATTTAGAAACAGCTGTGTCAGCCATTATTCCCCAAATACCTTTGACTATTAATGAGGTTCAGCCTAATCAAGAAGGTATCATGTACAGCTCCACTGTACCTGAAGGTGTATACATAACACCTGGCTTGTCGGATCAAGAACCAATAAGTATTCAAGAAATTGAAACATATGAAACACACACAAAATTTGATGAAGTTCTTTCCACAGAAACAGAAAAAGCAATTGCCACAATTTTACCTAAGGAGACAATTTCAGTGACACAAACGATTCCACATTTTAAAGCAGACAAACTCATATCAACAAAGCACCTTGACGAAGCACAAGCAACAACCGTTTTATCTGAAAGAGACTCTGTTACTGTTGACCATGCTCCACTGTTAGAAACACCATCTGAATTTGACATCCTTGAGACACCAAGTGAGACAATAACTACCACTTCATTTTCAACAACCAAGCCAGTAATAGTGACAGAAATACAACTGGCACATGATACAGGTAAGGACATAAAGCCACAACAACCACAATTTGAAACATCTCAAAGCAAACTGTCAACACAGGAATCAGTACAAATACAAGAAGTTACCACAGAACAAATTGCTACCTTTATGTCTCCAGAAGAAACAACACCAGTCACAAAACAGATGCAAAAAATGAGCAAAAAAACAAAGAAAGCACTTAAAGTTGCCGAAGTTATTACTGACACAAAGGAGATTGATATTGAACCATTCACAACACCACAAGGTCAAGCTACAGTTACAGTCCCTGAAACTGATCATATACAAATTACTCAAATTGAAACTGGCCTATTTGCAGGTGATATATCAGTACCATCTACACCTAAGAAGGAGCAGGTAAGCCCCACAATCGCAGAGGAAAAGCAGTCTATAGGTGTGAAGGTTGTGGAATCTAATAGTAGTGGAGTAATTAAAGAAGCAGAAAGTGTCACTACCACTGAGGCTACAATCATAGAAGAAGAAAGACGCATTTCTGTACCAAAAGAAGATGATGTCCAAGGCAAGATTGAAAAAGTACGAAAAACAAAGAAACCGAAAACAGGTGTACAAGATGAAAAAGATACTGTAACTAAAGAACTTCCAGATACTCTTGAAACAGGTACACCTAAAGAAATTCCTCAAGAGAGTTTTCCAAGAATTCAAGAATCTCTTGAAATTGAGGAGTTAACTGCTGAGGAGATTGTTCAACCAAAACGTCCTCTGGAAGAAACAGCAAATATAGTTGTGGATAAAAAGACAGAAGTTTCAGAAGCTACAGAAGTTCAAACAAAAGTTCTCACTCATCGCCCATCTAAAAAGAAGAAAGACATTTCACAAAAAACTGAGAATATATCAGAGGTGGAATTAATTGAGGAGACTACTAAAGAAGTGGCTTCACCAAAACCAGTTTCTGATGAGGCGAGTAAAACAATTCTTTTAAAGGAGGCAGTTGAAGTAATGGAAATATGTGCTGTGACAGATGAAGAAAAATTGAAAATTGTAGAGGAAACACCACAGGAAGCTGTGGTTGTTCAAGACAAGGAAAAAACTGTTTCCATTTCTGAAGTTGAAGTGAAAAAACTTCCTTCAAAACCATCAAAAAAGAAAGAAAAGGATGTGAAAAAACTACAAATTGAAGAAACTCATACCACAGAAAATATTTCTCAAGAGTCAGAAAGAAAACCAGAAGAAACAAGGACAGATGACAAAACTCCTGTCCCTGAAGCTACAGAAACAAATGAGTCAATTCCAAAGCCAGAATCTAAACCTGTTAAAAAGCCTTCAAAGAAAAAGAAAGAGACAAAAACACCTTCAGTTCCGTTACAAGAAGAAATAAAAGAAAGTAAAGACAAAGAGTTACCAGAATTATTGCCTGAAAAAGAAAAAGAGACAGAAGGACAGACAAGGACAGATGACAAAACTCCTGTCCCTGAAGCTACAGAAACAAATGAGTCAATTCCAAAGCCAGAATCTAAACCTGTTAAAAAGCCTTCAAAGAAAAAGAAAGAGACAAAAACACCTTCAGTTCCATTACAAGAAGAAATAAAAGAAAGTAAAGACAAAGAGTTACCAGAATTATTGCCTGAAAAAGAAAAAGAGAGAGAAGAGACTGAAGTTTTAAAACCAGAGCCTATTTCTCCTAAAGAAACAGATAAAAAAGCCAAAACCAAACTGCCTAAACCACAAAAAGTTGAAGCTGTTCCTCAACTTATGAAGATTGAAAGAAAAGAAATTAAGCCAACAAAACTTAAAGTGACTGAAGTAGCTCCAAAAGAGGAGGTGCCTTTATTTGCACAGATCAAGTTGAGAAAATCATCTATTCAAAAGCGAGAAATTAAAAGCACAGAACTGCCTAAAGTAATGCTGAAAAGTAATTTGAAAGTTATAGAATATCCACCTATGGAGCAGACTCCTATTATAACTTTAATTAATGTGAAGCCTGATAAAGGTATTCTGTCAAGAAATGTTGAAGAGGCATTGAAACCAAAGAAAAAGAGAATAAAGCAGATGAAAGATACAGAGAAAGAAGAAGTAGAATTGGAGAAACCAGAGACTTTTGAAATAGAGGAGAAAGAGAAAACTGAAGAAAAGAAAATTGAAGAAACAACTTGGGTACGAGAACCAAAGAAAGTGCAAGTAGAAGATGTTGTTCCTAAGGAGCTAGTAATTGGCAAAGGAAAAATGCCTGAAATTCAGGAACTAACTCCAGAAAATATCAAGCTCAAGAAAATACCTCAGAAACCTCAAGATGAAGAGGTACCAGAAAAAGAAAAAGGGAAAAGGCAAGAACCTGAGGATATTCCATTAAAGGATGTAAAGAAAAGAGGATCTTTGGATGGACTTGCACCATTTGTTGGTAAAATTGATGAAGGATCTGACTTAGAACTTGAAAAGTATGAAAAAATTGAACCTGTGAAAGAAGAAGAATCTTCCACACCAGAAAATTTGAAGAAACCAAAGTCAAAACCAGTGAAACCTGAACAAGAAGTGGAAGAAATTCCTTTAAAACTGGGTAAACCAAAGAAAGTTCCAGAAGAAGAAGAAAAAGATATCACTTTAAAGAAAAAAATGGGAGAACCAGTCCCAGAGATTCCAGAAGAAATTACTCTCAAACCATTCAAGAAAGAAAAGCCAGCAGAAGAACCAAAAGAGGATATAGTGAAAGTGCCTAAACCAGAAGCTGATAAACAAGTACCAAATGAGGAGCAGGTGACAATGAAAATTCCAAAAGGTGATATCCCAGAAAAGAAGAAAACTAAAATTAAGAAGCCAAAAACAGAAGAAAAACCAGCTGTACAAGAAGAGCCACTTAAAGATGTTAAAGAAGAAACTGAAGAAATTATTGTGACCAGTCCAAGGAAACCAGAACCAAAGGTAATAGAGGATGAAGAAATTACTCAGGAAATCACCTTAAAACCGAAGAAAAAGCAACCCAAAGTAGAAGAAGAAGTGACTTTGATAAAGGAAACAGAAAAACCTGTAGAAGATATCAATGAAGATAAAACAATAAGAGTTATGCCAAAAACACTTCCAACAGAAGATATAACTGAAACGGTGAATCTCAAAAAGAAGAAACCGAAGAAAGAGAAAATGAAAGTGACAGAGGATGTGGAAGAAGCAGTTATCATGTCATTATCAAAGAAACCAGAAGAAACTATGGATGATGTAAGTGAAGAAGTTACCATCAAACCAAAAGAACCTAAAGCAGAAGAATTAACAGAAGCAGTAATTATAAAAAAGAAGGAACCTCAAAAGTTTGAAGTGGAAAATGTGACTGAAGAAATTACTATTAAGAAAATACAACCTCAAAAACCTGATGAAGAGGAAGACACAAATCAGACATTTACTTTAAAACCAAAACCCAAAATACCTGTGAAAGAAGAAGTATCTGATGAAACTACAGTGGTAAAATTACAGCCCGAGAAACCTGAGGAAGTTGAAGAAGTTAAAGAAACATTTTCTTTAAAGAAAAAGAAAAAGGAAGTAGTTTCAGAAGATGTAAATGAAGAAATAACTATACGAAAGAAGAAGCCTGTACAACTACCGGAAGATGTTAGTGAACACGTAACTTTAAAACAGAAGAAGGTGAAAGAAATTCCTACTACTGAAGTTTCTGAAGAAATAAGTATTACCAAATTAATACCCAGAAAGCCAACAGATGATGAAGAAGGTATCATTCATGAAGAACAACCTGAGGAAGTCATTGAAGAAATTGTTTTAAAGAAACTCAGTAAGCAGAAACCAAGTGTAGAAGAAATATCTGAAGAAGTTACACTAAAACCAAAACCTAAAAGGAAATCAGTGCCAGAGGTAAATGAAGTTTCTGAAGTGGAAACAATCATCATTAAACCAAGAGTAACAAAAACAAAAGAAGAAATTGAGCAAGAATTTAAAATTCAACTTCAGACTTATGAGGAAGAAGATATTTCAATGTCAGGTAGAGTACGTTTGAGAAAACAGAAACCTATGACTTATGGTGAAGAAACAGGAGAGCAGACAATTACAATCACTCAAGAGGTGGAGCAAGAAGGTCCAGAAGAAATAGTGGAAATTATTGAAGAAGAACCTGAGGAAGGAGTCACAATTGAATTAAGAAGAAAACCTAGTTATCATGTGGAAGAACCACTAGAAGAAATTATTCATTTGGGGTATCCTACTAAGCATCAATCTGATGAGGTTGAAGGCAGTTTTCAGGTACAACTGAAATCTAAAGAAGTAGAACAAAGCTATCTGGTGGAGGAGGTTGAGGAAGAATTCAAGATTGGTCTCAAAAAAGAAAATCTAGCTCCACGAGGTTCTCTGTATGAGGAAGAATCTTTGGCAGTGAAGTTGAAGCCCAAGGAGAAGCCACCAAAAACCTTGCACCAAGGTTAATCATCATTATATTTCTGTGTTTAACTAATGTGTTTCATATGATTGTCTTCATTTCGCTGCATACTAATGCTATAACCATATTGCTTATGTTGATGCTTTTTTATGAAAATAAAAGTGCATAAATTATGTCAAACAAAGGAAGTGTTACTTTAAGGCAAATTAATGCTCATTATTGAAAATTTTGTAGAACTGATTTTGAGCAATTATATCTTATTGCAAACAAAAATTAATTCTGCTAAAATGCTTCTAATTGTCATATGCTGTTTCTCATGCTTCTTGCTGCTTTTTTTTCTAATGCTTTCCTTCTTTGCTGCAGGGTGAAACATCTATTTTTGCATAAGATAAGGAAGAATGTTTGCTAATCACAGTGCTTTGTTTTGTTTCTTTATGCTGATTTATTGAAGTTTACTTGTTTTACAAAAATGAAACTGACTTCTCTTCCACAGAGTGTGAAAATAGGCATTTTAGTGATTTAAAGAAGGTTTATATTGAAACTAACCATTTTAGAGGTATAATTCTGAATTGGATTTGCCAGCATGCTTGTGCTTTTAGTTTGTTGTGTTTGAAAAACAGTAGAAAACCATATCTGCAATATATTGCACCCAAATCTGTCAGATTATTCATATTAATGAAATAAGTGCAAAACTAGCTCATCTTGTGCTGGGCACATTTGTCAAATAACAATCTGTGCCTTTCATAATTCTTTTTTCTGTATGTCACGATATCCTTCAAGAATAAGGTCTCAACTGTAACTTATTTTTCAGTGGTATAATTTATTTATTACTGATTAATTTATTTATTCATACATCACCGCATAATATATCACAATCATTATATTATATTGTGTATTAAACTCACATATATTAGTTGTAAAGAAGACAATCAGAATTACAATTGTGTGTGTGTGTGTGTGTGTGTGCGTGTGCATCTGTCTATGAGGAGGGAAGAGTTAAAATATCATCTGAACAAAATAAGAAAGGAAATAAAACAAGATTTACAAAGAGTATTAACAGACAACTGGAATTTAAACTCCAGATATGTAAACTGTAGTGGAAAAAACATTTATAATTCCAGAAATATTGCCTTATTCTAACATTAACACATTGGGAGAAGAAGTATTTGAATAAAATTTGTAGATCCATACAAGGACAATGGAACATTTATTTGTGATTACGTAGGCTTCCGCGGCCAGAGTATGTCTCTTGGCTATCCGGGACAAGCCGCGTCGTTCTGCTCGTAGCTGACATTTCGGCCAACATATTGTGGCCTTCCTCAGAGCATACTGCTGAGGAAGTAGGCTGCTGAGGAAGTAGTACTGCTGAGGCAGCAGTACGCTCTGAGGAAGGCCACAATATGTTGGCCGAAACGTCAGCTACGAGCAGAACGACGCGGCTTGTCCTGGATAGCCAAAAGACACATTTATTTGTGTCTATTTTGCATGTAACTATCTCATATTTAAAGAGAACATTCCACCAAATCTGTAGAAAACAGAGTGGCATTTTAATACATCTTCATTTTGTAATTCAAATTACTTAAATGCTCTTTTCTAATGTAGCTTATTTTCCATGAATAAAAATATGTCATACCAGTCATATTGTTTTCATTTACTTATTTTTAAAGAGAAAAAAAATCAACATAAAATGTTTTCTGAATGAAAAATAGGATCTAGAGATACAAAAGAAAAATAAAAGAAAAGGGAAAGAATATCAAACAATTTTAGGATGAGAATGTGTGTTAAGTAAAATACATTGTGTATCTTGTCAATAAAAATAATCTTTACTTTCTTACATACATATTTTTTTATATTTTATCTAAGATTAATTAAACTTAACAAAGCTGTTCACTGAGACTACTAAAAAATATTTTATTAGACATGTTTCAGAATGTCTCCCTCTATGCTCTTTGCACTTATTTCAGAAAGCTATCAATAATAAATTAATCATAAGTAATACAATTTATAAGCAATATCAGATGGCATAATTAACAAAA
Organism: Teleogryllus occipitalis; assembly: GCA_011170035.1. Lineage (NCBI taxonomy): Eukaryota > Metazoa > Arthropoda > Insecta > Orthoptera > Gryllidae > Teleogryllus > Teleogryllus occipitalis. The sequence goes on from BLKR01004176.1 coordinate 104,802, forward strand.
ATATGTATTCGTATGTGCTAAATAAAAATGAAATGGAGGTGATTTCATTAAATGTTCTTAGAAAATGTTACAGGTAAACTATCTGGTAAAAATTGTCTTATATTCAAATGAATTGTCCATAATATAAGTTTTATTTTTCAAAGTGCATTAAACAAAACCAAATAAAATATCTTTAGGACACCCAATGCATGTGGCATGTGTAATCAGCAAAATAATATCAATATTTCCCATTTATTGTGCAATATCTACCATATTTCAATTTACAGAAGCTGTTTCATTAAGCATCACCAGAGAAACAGAAGTTTTTGAAGAAGGTAAGTTTAAAATTTTAAGAACATTGTAAAAACTAGAATGAAATTTGTTTTTGCTCATTGTGTTATTTCTTTGACAACAAAATGTTAAGATAAATTATTACAAATCATTGTGTTATTTCTCTCAGGGGTAGAAGAAGTAATTGTAACGGAATATGAAGAAGGACATAAGTTCTATTCCTTATGCTCATATGTAGCTGATAATGAAGATGCATTGAATCTGGTGGAAGGAGAACGAGTCTATATTTTAGGTTAGTAATAATTTCTTTTATAAATTAAAGTTTATGTCTTTTAAAATGAAATCTCTCCTAGCAAATACACTTCAAATCTGCAACTGTCAATAGTGATATATCACTATTGACAGTTGCAGATATCCTTTTCAATTTTTCTTAAACTGGCCAATGCAGGCAAAGGATAAGATTATTTTCTTAATCGGAAAATCTTTGTGAAATTTTATTTATTCTTTTGCACTTTCTCACTGTTCAGAAAGTGTATGATATGGTAACATGAGCATATTTAGAAATTGCATTAGAGGATTGGGGGCATGACCAGATAAAATCAAATTTTCCTTTATCACGATAATGATGAGTCAGAAGGGACTTTTTGGAACATCACAGTAATTGTATTTAGAAACATAGTGGCACATATGAAGAGGGGGTGGTGGTGGTTCATGGGGCCTTCAGCCCCTTCAGCCCCTTCCTCCAGAAGCCATGATACATATTCAAAAATATAGATTTTACTAATTTCTACGCTAATGTAAAGGCATTCAATACATCGATTGAAGTTATAAATATTAACTATAAGTCAACAAATAAAAATATATTTTATGTTCAGCATCATTGAAAAATTCTTTATAAGAAAGCATCAAGTTACCCTCACTATATCTGTAGTACCTCCCACCCCCACCCCGAGAAAAATCCTGGGTACGCCTCTGTAGAAATAGAATAACATTGTTTTTTTTTTTTTTTTTTTTTTTTTTTTTTGTTATTTAAGGTCACATTAACATCTAGGTCATTGACGACCATGAATAACATTTAAAACTAATTTAATGAGAATTTAGATGAGCCATTTTTACAATAATCTTTTACTAGCTTTAACAATATTATTTTAAGTTTGTGAATTCTTACGCTGTTGTAATAAAACTCCCGTGCCCAACGTTGAAGGGGTATAACGGGAGCTGAAATCTGTACTTTTTGTCACGCAACCAAAACTTAACGACTCGTGGAGACACGAATTTCTGTGCTTGGTGATGAAGCAATCCTCCACTGCTCTTTCACTTCCGCTTCCGCGGGCCTGCGCGACGTGAGTCAGTGACTTCCTTTGCTAATGACTGCCCTGATTGAAAAACTATAGGCCTACATGCTTGAGGAACCTATCCCTTGTGAAATCTACAAATTTTATAGACCCATTGCTACGGAAACCATTTTAGAAAGCTTCATGCAGACGGTCCTTAGACTAACAAACATTACGCTATGGAACGCAAACGGTGAACTAGCCCGGAAGGGCACTGACGTACGACATTAAATCCAACTCCATTGCGATACTACTAATTGAAGAGACGAAATTTACTACATCCCAAACCTTTTCTGTCTGATTTTCTTACCTATCGTACTGATGAACACTCCAACACTGGAAGGTGGCACAGTCATGTAAATCCCGAAAAATATTCCAAACACCCAGCTTTCTCCAATTCAAACCCCATCATATAAAATATCCGGAACTCACAAACTCATTACTCCCTATGGCCCTAGTCATTTCCGCTCCAACCACCAAATACTTCTCTAGTACTTCACGCAGACCTCGACCTGCTACTAACAAAAGAGACATAATTAGCTGATGGCATTAACGCGAAATCAACTCCCTAGGGATGCAGAACAATTTCTAAATTGAAATAATTCCTTCAGTTTAGATATTACGATAAATATACCTACACGGATCACACTAAATTCAATGAAGGCAATCGATCAAATTATAATTAACAAAACTGCGACTCGGTATAAAGTTGAAATAAAAGATATAGGTTACAGTGACCACGATGCACAGATTCTTACTATTATTCGAAATGCGAACACTGACACAAGAAATAATACACGTATGAGTAGATTGTTTACTTAAAGTAAAATAAAGTTTTTCATTGATTACTTGATTCAGAAGTCATGGGAAGGTTTAATACTGTATACTACTACTACTACTAATAATAATAATACTGTAATAATACTGTTGATACAAACGATAAATATAATTAGTTTTTTCAACGCTTTCTTTTCATTTTAAAACTTGCTTTCCTCTTCAAAAAAGAAAATTAAATATTTCACATAAAAGCAGTTCTTGGATAACACAAGGGATTAGGATATCATGTAAAAACAAAAGAATTCTTCCTTTCAACTCTAAACATCAAAACGTATCAAGATTTCCTCCTCTACTTTCAAAAATACAAATCATTGTTAAGAAAAGTCATAAGGCAGGTTAAAATCATGAAACATGATCAGGATATTTTGAACTCAAATAACAAAACAAAAGCAATGTGGCATTTAATAAAAAAAAAATACGACCCAATCAACTGGAAACCTTGTAGAGAATGTTTTTTTTAATATAACGATAGAAATGTGAACGATTTGGCAACAGTGGCTAGTCTCTTTAACCAACACTTTTCGAGAATTGCTGCTGATATCACTGAGGGTCTTCAGCCACAAAATTCAATATCAGACATTTCCTCAAAAATTTTAGACACGATGTTCGTTTCCGAAACTTCTTCCTATGAAATTCTCTAAATAATCGGTAAACTGAAAAATAAATATTCGGCCGGCTTAAACGAATTTCCGGATTGTTTGTTAAAGACCTGTGCGCCTGCCATTACACACCCGTTAACTCACATATTTAATGCATCCTTATGCACCGGAACTTTCCAGATATTTTTAAATAACTAAAATTAAGCCGCTCTTCAAAAAAGGCAACAAAAATGAAATTCAAAATTATCCGCCTATTTATCTTCTGTCAGTTTTTTCAAAAATATTAGAGAGACTTTTTTCGTACGACTGGAAACCATTCTCAGTAAACACGACGCGCTTTCAGTTTGCCAACATGTATTCAGAAAATCAAAATTTTCGGAGACAGACATATTTTCTTTTCTTAAAGACTCTTCTTTTCTTCATCATTGGATCAAAACGAAGCACCTATTGGATTATTTTTAGATCTTTCTAAAGCTTTTGACGTCATCGATCATGACATTTTACTTTCAAAATTACCTTCATATGGAATCCGTGGTATTGCCCTAGATTGGTTAGGTTCGTACCTTAAACAACGATCTCAGAGAGTAGAAATACCTTACAGGAACGATGGAACATTGTATACACAGCTTTCCGACACTTTGCCAAATGCACATGGAGTTCTTCAGGGATCGATTTTAGTCCCTATTCTCTACTTACTATACGTAAACGATATGCCCTTGACGATTCGAAATGGAAGAATAGTTCTCTTTGCTGATGATACGAACATTCTTGGCAATGAAGAAACCGTAAATAGTACAATATCAGATGTTTCAAATTGGTTCCGAAATAACAAATTAATAGTAAATAAAAAGAAAACAGTTTTAATGCAGTTTTCCATTTCAAATAAAAAAATTGTACTTAATTGAAAATGAACGGTGTACCATTGACTGATGTTAAGGCAAAATTTTTAGGTCTCTCAATTCAGTCAAACCCCAAATGGAACGTCTATTTGTACGAATTAAACACAAAATTAAGCTCATTATGCTACGCGTTCTGAATTCTTTCAAATTGAGTCAGCCTTCATACTGTTCGTTGTGTATATTCCGCGAATGTTCATTTCCGCCTGAGATATGGCATAATATTCTGGGGAAATATATTTTATAGCTCCCAGACTTTTAGATTAAAAAAAAGAATTGTACGAATAATAACCAATCCCACCCACGTGATTCTTGTAAGCCCCTCTTTATTAATCTAGGAATTTTACCATTACCTTGTCTGTTGATTTACGAATCAGTGGTGACTTGCTTAAGGTCGGGAATATATTATCAGAACGCCGATGTCTATAACTATAACACTCGACGTAGTAATCATACTCATCAGGTGACAATATCAACGGCTCTTTACAAAGAATTCACATATAATACATGCTCATTATTTTACAACACTTTGGCAGATGACATTAAACGATTAAATTCGATAGAAAAGTTTAAATTCCCAGTAAAATCGTTTCTGCTGCATAGATGTTTTTATACAATTAGAGACTATACTGAGTATCTAAAGGAAAAATAAAATTAATTTTAACAGTGATATTTATCATTTGGACTGTATTATTTGAATGTATGCTGAATGTATTACTTACCATTTGGACTGTATAATTCTAAATAACCTGTAACAAGTATTATACCGCAGCTTCTGGGCCAATGACCCCTCACCTCGATCAAGCTTTGCACCCAGTTTCCCTCATCCTTTGAGCAAATACTGAGATGGCCCCTTTTTTGCTTCTGGACATAAATGTACCTTCATTATCTGTGCACGCCTTATAGAATTCAGTGGGAAATACAGTTATTTAAAGTACCGCTCTCCATGTTGTCGCGGCAGGACCGCAACAACATTCCTTGACGAAGGACATGGTGAGGGATAAGAGCAAAAAATGTATTGCTGACTTACCCTTGAAAATAGATTTTATTACACCGAAGCGAATATTTTGTTAACAATCCTTGCCAAAAACGCTCATTTTTTTTCTGTATTCAAAATTCAAATAGTATATGGCTTAGGGTAGGGATCACAGAATTTTGAAAACATGCACAAAATTCACTTCTCCCCATAGGACGTCACATACAGTTTTAACTGTTTTTGACGTAAAATAAATAAGTAAAAAAATCTCTTACTAAAATATTTGTTTTTTTTTATTGGTTATTTAAGGTCGCATCAACATCTTAGGTCATTAGCGACCACTATTGCTGTTAACGGTATGGTAACTATGTGGATGAAACGATATGGTGATTGATAATAAGGGGTGAAAGGACGAACACAAATACAACCATGCCCGAGGCGGGACTCGAACCCGCGACCCTTCGGTCCGAGAGCACTACGACACTACTGCCTTAGTGATCTCGGCCACCGGGCCGGCAAATATTGGTTTTGTTTTTATGACTTGAGTCATATTTCACTACATGTTTTTTTACATCAGGTTACTGAAACAAGAGCAACGACATCTGGTTAAGATGTGTTTGGTTTTTATAGTTATTAGATATTTTATTTTTGGATCATTTTTATATGGCATCATTATTTTTTATATTTTCATTCTAAACGAATACATTTTTAACAGGACGTTTTGCATCGGAGATTTTGGCTTGATTATTGTTTTTGTTATTATTATTATTATTATTATTATTATTGATGTTGATTAATGGATAGTTGATACATGTCCGGACCAAACAGAATAAATCCATAAGTAGAATGTCAGGAAATTGTTTATAAATCTATTTACATCTCGACGTTTCGCACACTTAGCATATACCTTTGCAAGGAACAGGAAGAAACAACACCAACTGATAACATTATTATTATAATTATTATTATTATTGTTGTTGTTGTTGTTTATATTATTATATTCTTTCCCCTAGAGACCCATAATTCTGACTGGTGGTTTGTAAAGAAGCATTTGACTGAGCAGAAAGGTTGGGTGCCTGCACAGTTACTTATGGATGAACCAAGTTACACTTTATACGTACAAAAGAAGCTCCACGAGAAGATTGATAAGTTACCTGTGTTTGAAAGTAAGTATGTGTAGCAACAATATCACATGATTATTTTTTATTCGATTTCAGCTGTTTTCTATCAAAGAGTATGTTGACCAGACAAAATGTAATTTTACATTTAAATTGTATTTTTTAATATTTTAAATAGTATTTAGTATATTTTAAATAGTAATGTTTATTAAAATTGCCATTTAAAAATGTAGCATGTAGCTAAAAAAATTAATATTACATTTTCGAGATTGTTTTCGTAGTATGAAAAAGTTATGTAATGCAAAAAATCAATATCCAGTTTCGGAATTACACTTTTGGGAGACCGTCGAACCGAAAAGGTGTTGTTTTCCAAAGTGCCTATCAGTCTGTTCCATCAGTCCGTCAGTTCTTTAGCCAGTCAGTACGTCCATCCATCAGTCTGTAAACAACACTAGCGTCTTAACCGTTCTGCCTATTTTCTTCAAAACGGATGTTCTCCGTTCGATGTGGCCAAACTCGAGACGCTGCAAATTTCAAACGGATATTTTGATTTTAGGGGTTCAATTACAATTACATGAAGCCTTAACAACATATCATTTTTTTCAAATATGGCTCAACATTTTTTGATTAATGTTTTTCCCGAGATTGAGCAAAGGGCGCTTAAAAATGACACAGGTCTCTCTTTCGTCGAACTCTGAATTTTTGAAAATTGTGAAAGTTCCAAATGTTTCCGGCGACTACCTACAATTAAAACATTGAAGATAAAATTTTTTACATTGAAATCTGTTCTTCAAATGCAGGTTTTCAATAAGTTCATATACAATATTTCGAATATTTGAGTATTTTGCGAGTAATTGTGTGTGAAATATAGGCAATTTAAAAACGTATGTACTTTCTCAAAAACGTTTCCCATTTTTTTCTTTTAACTTTTTGTAGGATGGTACTGTATGGATTTGTTGGATGGTACAATTTTGTTGGATGGATGTGGATGAGTACTCTTATTAAAATGGCGCAATTTCCATTTACGGTGGACTATCTATATCTTTTAAAATCGCAAAAAATTAACATTTCAAAACTATAATATTTAACTCCCATGAACTCCGCTCAAAAAAAATATTCAAAGTTTGAATGTGTATACGTTTGTCCATCGTCTGACCACGTTCGCTCACCCTTTAAACAATTTTTCCAGCATCCGTTCACAAATTAGAGCAAAAACAAAATTTTCGGGATTTTTCGGAAATTTTAAAAAAAAAAATTAGCCACATTTGCTTATCCTTTAGAAAATATTTATACCTACGGTTTCTCAAAGTATTGGCCAGAAACTTTTATCCCTATCCCACAATCGCCAAAATACCAAGATAACATTGAAAAATACTGTTAGGACTGAACATTTTCATTTTCTTTCGATTGTCATCAACTACGTTTGCTGAGCCTTTAAAAATGTTTACGAGCTACGGTTCAAAAGTTATTGGCAGAAACATTTTTACCACTATATTCGGTACCTTGACAAGAACTCTGTAAACAAATAATGCAACATATTTTGGTACATCGTACTTGGGCGAGGACCTTACTACATCGTTTTAAGAGGAAAAAAATAACCTAAATCATTTCCTTACATAATTATGACAATCCTTGGGGCACTCACAACCGTGTTACCAAAAATAACTTCTGCTGCTTAAACAGCACGTATTTTCTCGCCTTATTAACGGTTACATCATAGTATTATAAACACAATTTCTGCTCGAATTTACACATCTGTCATCTTTTTTTTGTAAAACTTATTACTAAAAACCGGATTCCCGTGTTACTGCATCTTTTCTTTGCTAACTTAAAATTGAATGAAACTTTGACAGAAATTTGAATAATGAAACGGACGTTATTTTTGTACTTGTTTATTTTGCACAAAATTGCACGTTTGGGGGCTTACTGCACAATATTGCACTCTTTAGAAAATGCTGCCCGAATGTTGCACATTTTGAGATTGTACCGGACGAATTTGGAAGATTCATAGTTTTATTGCATAAAGTTATATATATATATATATATATATATATATATATATATATATATATATATATATATATATATATATATATATATATATATCGTGTTAGTTACACTATTTATAACTCAAGAACGGCTGTACCGATTTGGCTGAAAATTGGTGAGCAGGAAGCTTAGAGCCAGGAGACGGACATAGGATACTGTTTATCCCGTTCGACAGCGTTCCTGTGTGAGAACGCACGTTTTGCACGTTTTCGCACGTTTTCGCGTGATTTCGCATGTTAGCGGTCATTGTTGCCAGTTGTAACCCATTGTTGTAACGCCGCACTGATAACAGAAGGCGATAATGATAGCCGCCTTTCGTTCGCCGTTATATCTGTATATAGTCGTGTTAGTTACACTATTTATAACTCAAGAACGGCTGTACCGATTTGGTGAGCAGGAAGCTTAGAGCCAAGAGACGGACATAGGATACTGTTTATCCCGTTCGACAGCGTTCCTGTGTGAGAACGCACGTTTTTACACGTTTTCGCACGTTTTCGCGTGATTTCGCATGTTAGCGGTCATTGTTGCCTGTTGTAACCCATTGTTGTAACGCCGCACTGATAACAGAAGGCGATAATGAAAGCCGCCTTTCGTTCGCCGTTATATCTATATATAGTCGTGTTACTTACACTATTTATAACTCAAGAACGGCTGTACCGATTTGGTGAGCAGGAAGCTTAGAGCCAGGAGACGGACATATGATACTGTTTATCCCGTTCGACAGCGTTCCTGTGTGAGAACGCACGTTTTTGCACGTTTTTGCACGTTTTCGCACGTTTTCGCGTGATTTCGCACGTTTTCGCGTGATTTCGCGGGTTTTCGTATGTTTGGGCGGAACGGAGTTCTCTGTTAAGGCGGAACAGAGTTCGCCGGGCCAGCTAGTATATATATATATATAGGTTGGTGGAATTTATTACAAGAAGATCGAATGAAACGCAGTGCCAAGTGAAATGTATTAGGACTGGTAATGGCAAGGAATTCATCAACGCGACTCAAACTTTTTACAGAGATAAAGGAATAAAATGCGAAAGAACTGTACCGTGTAAACCCCAAAGCAACGGAATTGATGAAAGGGCTAATAGAACTGTTCGAAGTGCCACGAGGACGTTGTTAATAGATTCCGGTTTACCATTGAGATTTTGGGCGGAGGCTGTGCAAACGGCAGTATATGCCTTCAATGTTACTCCCACGAAACATGCAAACGGTTGAGTTCCTTTTGAATTATGTTATGGAATCAAACTCACGGTGTCACATTTTAGAATATTTGGCTCCAAGGTTTTCTTTAAAAATTCGAAACCAAATACGAATAAATTGGAGAGAAGAGGCAAATGCGGTATCTTCGTAGGATATTCGAGATGTCTCAGAGCTTACCGAATATATGATTTTGATTACATATATGAATTGAGAGATGTATTTATCGAGTCGTAGATGATATACAAATAATGGTGCATTTCGAAACATTAAATTAAAGGGAAATCTAAATCACTTGGATTACAATCTTCTTGTCGGTGAGTCAACTGAAAGAAACTGTGAAAACTACCCGACTGAAAATAATGATGTTTTAGTAAACTTGCAAGTTGGACGGAAAATTAATAATGATTCTGTCTCAGATATCGACGAAAATGTATGTCAAATCAATGAAATTGATGAAGAAAGCAATGAAACGAATAATAATGCTATAAACCATTCAAATGATCCTGATACTGAAGCAAGAATTCGCAAATCGTCTAGAACGAGGCGCCCTGTCGTAAGATGTGATCCTGCTGCGAACATAGCTGTAGAATCAACCCCCAACACGCATGTAAACGCAATGAATGGACCCGACTGCAATGAATGGGAGAAATCAATACAACAGGAGTTAAATTGTCTTTAAAACTATAATACGTGGGATATAGTGGATCGACAAGAGTCAATGAACGGAAATATCCTTCGGAACAAATGGATATTTAAAAGAAAGTGCGTGGGCAAGGAGGTGAAATACAAAGGGAGGTTAGGAGTAGATGGGCCCAGACAAGTGAGTGGAAGAGATTTTGAGTGTGCTTATAGTCCAGTGATAAGGCTAGAAACGTTTCGCGTCTTGCTTTCTCTGGCTGCAATGAACGATTATCATGTGAAATACGTCGATGTAGAAACTGCCTACCTAAACGGGAAATTTGAACGCGACGTTTATATGAAAATTCCAAACGGTGTGCACGTGGAAAGGAATAAAGTGTTAAAGCTGAAGAAGAGCTTGTACGGCCTACCTGAAGCTGGGAGATGCTGGTAGTTCAAGAAATTATGCAGTGTTCTCAAGCGTTGTGAAATGGAATCATGCAAAAGCGATCCTTGGACAAAAATGTACCATCATAGGAGAAAATACCACTCTTATTGACAACTTGATAAAAATTTAAAGAAAAATCTAACGATTAAGATAGTAGACGGGGATTGGAATGAATCGTTTCTGGGCATAAGAGTTGAAAGAAGGAATCGTGGGTTTTCACTAGATCAGAAAAAATTAATAGAAGAAATATTAGAAAGGTTTAAAATGAATGTCACCCCGCAAGTACGCCCGGAGTAATAGGATTAAAAATGAATGACTTTGAAAAATGAATCTTTGACTGGACTAGAGATTTCAAAATAATTGCCAGATATAAACACTTATGAGGAAATCTAATTTCGTGAAAGAAGACATTGAAAATGCAGAAATAGTTCTAAAACATCGCAGATCTTACGACATGAATGCGGATATCTTGACCAAAGACGTCAACAAAAATATTTCATTCGTCATATATTATTGTTAGGGATGTTGGTATAAGTATTATTTTTTCGTGCACACACGAAAGGGGGCATTTGTTGGTAATCATGTATCATCGTATGCGATGGGTTTCGTGTGACACGTCAATGTGATATACCAAGAGAAACAAAAGTGTTGTAGTTGTTGATAGTAACTAAGTTGTAGTTGAATTACTAAAATAAAACGGAGCATCTCCACACAAAAGCTGTTAAACGAGATAGCCGAATAAGGCGCTGAAAAGTGCTCCCAAACCAAATCGATAATCGCGATGCTCATATGAAAGAGAAAACAAAATGACGTAGATTCACAAAAACATCAGCCTCCTGTTGCAGAGATACAACGAGAAACGTGTTTTGCATGTTTTATTTTTTTCTCAGCATCTGTTGCATGTACCGGCTGAAAAAAAATGCAGAGACAGGGAAACAGTTCAATTTGAAAGTATTTTTGTTTCTGATCAAAATTGCCGATAAGCGTTACTGTAAATGCGAAATTTGAAGCTCTTATTCACAGGAAATTTTTGAGTTTTCGAAAAACTTTATTAGAAGTCATTTGAAGCACATTAACTCACAAATGCAATAGTGTTTACAAATTGCTTGAAATGTGCGTATTAATGACGTGAGAGATATTTCAATAAAATTAACTTTGTGTAATTCTTGAAAAAACAAAAAAATACCCAAAAATGAACTGTATGTCATATTAAAAAGTGCAATCAGAACTACTAGTTGGAAAAGTTTGAAGGAAAAATTTAGTGCCATTTTTGAGAAAATGGCGTTTGGTCGTACCTGAAAATGCGGAATTTTGAGCTCATTTTCACAGAAAACTGTTGAGTTTTCGAGAAAATTTATAATGACATTATTTGAAGCACAGGTACTCATAAATACAATAATGTAAACTAATCGTCGCTAATGTAAATATTAATGACGTGAGAGACAAGTAACAATTCATTTTTGTGATTTAAAAACAACATAAGAATAGCATAAGAATATGGCACTTATGTCATCTTGTAGATTACTTTTAGCGCTATCCCTACGAAAGGTTAAAAGAAAAAAATTGGAGCCGTTTCCCGAAGATAATTCGCTGAGCAATCGTTTGAATTGTCGATGAATTGATTTTTGAGTTCCCTTCCCTCCGCTGTTGGCTTTCAGTTCTGATGTTTTATTGGAATTTATTTATTTTCCTGCGATTGTGATACCATTTTTAAGGGTGTTGAAATTTAATAGTGATTAGTCAAGATGCCAGAGTTTAATTTGCAGTTTCTGAAAAGTGTATTTACCATTTAATTGTTTGTTAATTAACTAGCTATATATGTTTTAACAATAAAATAACAGTAATAATATTTTTAAGAAGGGTATGATCTAAGTAATAAAAGAAATTAAATTATTAAAGCAGATGAAAAAATATTTCTAGAAACGAGAACGAATTCGGTTACTTGGCCCTGCACCTACAGATTAGTACAGAAATGCCATATATTGTAAGAAAAAGTGTGTCCTGCACCGTCGACTTTCTGAAGTAGTGGGGTTTTCCTGGCGTAGGCAAGCAACATACCTCCAGGGGATGAATGCAAAGCCC